>VMDO01009420.1:0-77375 GCA_007922755.1 Pedetes capensis | reverse complement strand
ATATATATGCACATTATTGTAATTTTGTTATAACTCAGTGAATGGCCTTAAGACAATAATTGTCAATTTATTAAGGAAACTTGAGGAATTAAGAAGTCATCACATACTCATAACCCTACCCTTAGTTTCTCAGTTAAATGTTCCAACAGCAGAAACATGCTAGTAACAGATTTTTAAAAATTTGCATGAACGTGTTCTTTGCAGCATTTTACCTAAAAATGCAACATTGAAAACAATATAAATTAACTTCAAATAATCTAGAAAAATACATAATGATTAATCAATTCCAGAATTATGCAGTCATTCAAAAATATGTTAGATTAATCATTTTAGAAGTCTTTGCAGTGTTTCATAAAGCTAAATGTACATCAGTCCTATGGCCCAGCAATTCAATTTCTGTGTTCCCAGGACCATATATGAATCCACACAAGGCCTTGCACATCAATGCTTAGAGCATCCTTATTCAAAGTAGCAAAAAAAAAAAAAAAAAAGAAGCAATTCAGATTTCTATCAGGGAAAGAAAGAATAAATAGTGTATATTTCTATAATGTAATAATACTGAGCAATTACTACAACATGAATAACTCTCCAAACAGTATGTTGAATGAAAGAAGCCAGACACCAAAGATTGCATATATGGTAAACAAAAAACAACAAAAAAATAAACAACAAAAACAACAAAAATACTGTGTAATTGCATTCATATGAAGTTCCAGAAGAAACAAAGTAAGTTTATGGTGATAGATATTAGAACAGTGATTACCTTTAGTAGGAAGGTGGGGAATTGATTGGTGATGGAAATAGTCATTATATAGTTTGACAGGGTCTGCAACAGTCATTTTATGACCTTGTGGGTCTGCCCTGTAGTACTATAAGAATATTAGTCCTAAAATTGTTGAGTTGTTCAAACAATGCCACAACCCATCACTTCTCTATTTTTTGTATAAAAAGAAACTAAAGGACTATTGGTTAATTCAACTGGTTTATAATTCTATAAAAAAGGGTTCAAAGAAAGGGTGCTATAATACCTATTGTTGAAGAAAGGGGTAATTAAGGAGCGCTGCAAGAATTCCAGAAGATTTATGGTTCTTGCTCTGGCATTACAGAATGATAGGGCTGGAAGAAGCATTAGCATTTATAGAAAATGACACTAAGCTGAGAGACAGTATATGTTTAACACAAGGACATATACAACCAAAATTAGATTATATGTATTCAATTCTTAATTTCTTTTTATGAAAAAATAGGGGCTACAAAAGCTATGACACTTCCCAGAGAAATTGGAAAATATGTTTCTTATTTAATGCTAAAAAGTCATAAAACATGAGAAAAGAAATTGTGAAGAGAAGCTGCTAGTGATAGGATGCTTGGACAGTGAGAAACAATTCTACACAATAGCTTCCAAATGATCTCTGATTGTGGGTATGTAGGTGATTTACATTTTCAGTGCCTTCAATTTCAAGTGTTTATCATCTCTCAAAATCACACACTTGATGTTCTTATTTTTTACGGTTTTTTTTATTTGTTTGTTCTTGTTCTATATTAAGAAATGTCACTTATGCATTTTGGATTGGGTTGTATTTAAGAATGTTATGTAGTAGCTGGATGCAATAGCATGCCCCTGTAGTCCCCACTATTCGGAAGGCTAAGGAGGGGGTAATCATCTGAGCCCACAACCACCCCAGGCAATATAGAAAAAAACCACATTCGTTGAAGAAACACAAAAAGGGGAGACAAGGGAGAGAGAGAAATAAATTTATGTAAATCTGTAATAATTTCATGATTCTATTTAATCGTATCCGTTTATCATTTTCCATAATATTAAAGCATGCACTAAAATGTCGTTCTATGTTTTTATGGCATTATTAACAATTTCATATATTTATGAGAAGACTTTTAATTTTCTCCTGTGTTATTTTAGATGTGTTTTACTATTCTTCATTAAAGAAAGTATGAATAGCAACACTTCCCCCACAACTCCAACATATATCCAAGGAACATTTGGAGGGATTTTATATAGCTCTGTCACCTTATAGGACCTGTTTGTATGAATAAAGGAAAGTTCTATTTTTTTTTGTTCAGTACAGGAGGGTTGAACCCAGGGCCTTGTGTATACTAGACAAGAGCTCTATCACTGAGCCATACCCTCAGCCCCTCAGCCCTCTTATCATTTTTTTTTTTGAGACGAGGTCTTGCTATGTTGTGCAGGCTGCCTCTGGCCTTAAAATTGTACCCTATATCCTGTGCTTTCTGGAGTCGCTGGGATTATAGGCACCAAGCTATCCATTTTTCTAAGAAAGTGCCCTTCTTATGGCAGTCAGCTAGTACTGGGTGGTTGTGTTGTTTGTTGTTCATACTTTAATAATACTATTTTATCAATAGTTAATAGACACATTATATTATAGTACAAAATTTAAAGGAACAAAGAGGAAGCTGAATGTGTTGGTGCACACCTGTCCTCCCAGCACCAGGAAGGCTGAAGCAATAGGATCTCACAATCTAAAGCCAGCCTGGGCTACATGATGAGTTTGGGTCCATCCTGAGTACCACAGCAAGACCCTGAATCAAAAAAAAAAAAGTAATGAATACAAGTATGGCAGTCTGCTCACACCTTTCTTCTCCAGCCATCCTATTCCTTTTTCCAGAAGTACTATTTTCATGTGGTTCAACATAGAAAATATCTGAATGCTAGATAATGAAAAGCCCTTTCTTATCCATGTTTCTTATCTAACCTCTTTCTTTCAAACAATACTCTTAATTTTGCACAAAGTTTAAAATATATTATTTTGAATTTATCTACATATTTTGTATACATCCTTTACCCTGATTTTATATGAATGTTTTTATATCATACATAGTGTGTATATATATTTTGTTGTTGTTAGGTGGCACTGAGTTGGTGTCCGACTCATGGAGACCCTAAGTACAACAGGTGAAACAATATTGTTAGTGCTTCTCTGTTATTCATAGGGTTTTCAATGGCTGATTGTTTTTTTGGAGTGGGTTGCTAGGTCCTTCTCCCAAGCCTCCAGGACCTAGCACTCCCAGGAGATCTCCCATCCAAGTACTAACCAGGCCCGACCCTGCTCAGCTTCCGAGATCTGATGGGATCAGATGCCATAGTGGTATGGCTGCAGGCCTGTGCATATATATGCACATATACGTACATATTTTTTAAATCTCAATACTGCATGTGAGAGAAAATGTGATATTTGTCCTTCTTCCTCCATTACTCCTTCTTGTTGCCCCCTCCCTTTCCTTTCTTTCCCTCCCAAAATAGTCCCCCTCCTACTTCCATGACTGTCATGGTTTAAATATAAAGTGTCCCTAAAAGTTCATATACTTCAATGTTGGGTTCCCATCTAGTGGCACTGTCCTGGGATATTGTGCAACTTCAGGAGGTGGATCTAGCTTGGTGGAAGTGAGCCACTGGGGCAGACCTTTGGAAGTCTTTAAGTGGACCCATAACCGCTCACTGTCTATGTTTCCTACTCATGAAGATGTAAGGTCATCTACCAAGAGTCCTGTCTATTGCCACTGCCATGCCTGCCCTCCTACCATTATAGAATGATCTACTAACTGTGAGTTCTCAATAAACCTCTTTCCTCAGAAGATTTTCTCCCATTCTGTGAACTGTCTATTCACTCTATTAATGTTTTCCTTTGCTACACAGAAGGTTTTTTTTTAATTTTATTAATCCCATTTGTCAGTTCTTGCTATTGCTATGTAAGTCCTTTTCAGAAAAATCTTTTCTGTACCTGTATCTTGAAGTGTTTTACCTGCATTTTCCTCTAGCAGTTTCAAAACTTCAGTTCTTACATTAAAATCTTTGATCCATTTTGAATTGAACATTTTACAGAATGAATGATAAGGACCTAGTTTCTTTCTTTACATGAAAAATCAATTTTCACAGCACCATTTGTTGAAGAGGCTGTCTCTTCTCCAATTTATGTTTTTGGCACTTTTGTTGAACATTAGGTGACTGAAGCTGCATGAATTAATTTCTGAGTCCTCTATTCTATTCTATTAGTGGTTTAGCGCCAGTCCGGTGTTGGTTTTGTTAATATGGCTCTGTAGTTTAGTTTGAAATCAGCTTTTTACCTCCAGTATTACTCCTTTTGCTCTGGATTGCTTTGGCTATTTGAGGTTTTTGGTGCTTCCAAAAGAATTCTAGGATTTGTTTCTATTTCTAGGAAGAATGTCATTGGAATTTTGGTGGGGATTGCACTGAATCTATACATTGATTTTGTTAATATAGCCATTTTCATAATATTAATTTAATGATCATGGGAGATCTTTCCATCTTCTAGTGTTTTCCTTAATTTCTTTCATTGGCATTTTGAAGTTGTCATTGTAGAGGTTTTTCACCTCCTTGCTTAGGTTTATTTGTAAGTATTTTATTTTTGAAGATATTAAAGGTATTTCTTATGCTTTCTCAACCTGTTCATTATTGGTATATAGAAAAGCTACTGATTGTTGTATGTTGATTTTGTTTCTTGCTACTTTGCTGAAAATGTTTACCAGCTCTAAGGGTTTGCTGGTGGAGTCTTTAATGTCCTTTAAGTATAGGATTATATCATTGGAAAATCAGGATAATTTGGCTTCTTCTTTTCCTCTTTAGATCCCTTTTACTTCTTTCTCTTGTTTTATTGCTCTGGCTAAAATTTCAATCACTATATCGAATAAGAGCAGAGAGAGTGGACATCCTTATCTTCTCATTCCTGATTTTAAAGGAAATTATTATATATATAATAATTATATATTATATATTATATATACTATATATATTATATATAGTATGCATACAATATAATATATAATATTATATTATAATAATATAATAATTAATAATATATATATATGGAGAGAGAGAGAGAGTCTACATATGAGATAAAATATATTTGTCTTTCTGGGTCTGGTTCATTTAAAAAGATGGTCTCTAGTTCTACCCATTTTCCTACAAATTACATAAGTACATAATTTTGTTCCTCTTTATAGGTAAATAAAATCCCATTGTGTATATATACCACATTATCTTTATCTAATCATCTGTTGATAGACATCTAGGTTGATTCCATGTCTTGGCTATTGTGAATAGTGCCACGATAAACATGGCTGTGTAGGTGTTTTATGTTGGCTTAGATTCCTTCAGGTACATAACCAGAAGTGGTATAGCTTTAAGTTTTCCCCCACTTAGTATGATGTTGGCTAAATGTCTGTCATATAAAGCCCTTATTATGTTGAGGTATGTTCCTTCTAATGACTAGTTCCTTCAGGGTTTTTATCATGAAGAGAGGTTGAATTTTGTCCAAGGCCTTTTCTGTACCTATTGAGATAATAATGTAATTTCTGTCTCTGAGTCTATATGCTATATGGCATTTATTGTAAAATCATCCATGCATCCCTGGAATGAAACTAAATTGATCATGGTGTACAGTCTTTTTTAATATTCTGTTAAAATCAATTTTCAAGTATTTCATTGAGAATTTTTGCTTCTATATTCATTCAGGGAAATTTGTCTATTGTTTTCTTTTTTGTTGTTGCATCCTAATTTGATTTTGGTAACAGGGTGATATTGGCTTCACAGAATGAGTTGTATAGCATTCCTTCCCTTTCTATTTTGTGGATGACTTTGAGGAGCATTGGTATCAATTTTTCTTTAAAAAGCTGATAGAACTTGGCAGTGAATCTGTCCAGTCCTGGACTTATCTTTGGTTAACGACTATTATTGCTTCAATCTCATTGCTCACAGTATATATGTAAATTATTGATATCATCTTGATTTAATTTTGATAGGTCATAGTTATCTAGGAATTTATCTATTTCATCAAGATTTTCCAATTTTCGTAATATAAGTTTTCAATACCTTCCCTAATGATACTCTGTAATTCATTGATAGCTGTTCCAATGCCCTTCTTTTCATCTCTAATTTTATTAACTTGGGTCTTCTCTCTGTATATGCCATGCTTTTTTATTTGTATTATTTGTTGTTTTGTAGTGCTGGGGCGTTGAATCCAGGGTTTCTCACATACTTCACAAGTGCTTTGCCACTAAGCTGCACCCCAATCCATTTTTTTTTTTCATTTTGTATCTTATTTTGAGATGTGGTCTCTCTAAATTGCACAAGCTGCCTCTGGCCTCAAACTTGCTATCCTCCTGCCTCAGCCTACTGTCATGTTCTTTGGTGCCCAGCTCTGTACACACTGTTTACACTTTTATTTTTATATAACAATGTCATTGAGGTCTATATGCATCTATTAATACAGATCTTTGGCAGTCTTTTGTATATCTCCATTGAATTTCACTCCATGGAATAATCATGTGTTCAACCAATCCCTCAGTGAGATTAGAAATGTTTCCAGTACTTAACTATTACAAATAGTGCTGCAGGGAATAACCTTGTATGTACATTTTTAGGTATATGTGAGTCTTTTTTGTAGTATTCATTCTTATAAGGGTATATGCTTTGGGAATTTTGCTAGATATTGTCAACTTACTGTCTGTAGACCAATTCTATGGTAACAAAGGATGTTACCAGATCAATTTTGTTAGATACTGTCAACTTACTGTCTATACAGCAATTCCATGGTAACAAAGCATGTTACGAGATCCCTTGATAATTCCTTTATGTTCCTCCAAAAAGTCATACCAACACTCTTACCTATGTCTAAAAGAAGTGAGCCATATACCTAATTTTTATTTATGATTGACCTTTTTATCTTCATGGTTCCTCTAAATGTATACATACCTCTCAACTATTTATGTATATATTCCTAAATAGCATATTGTTTTTGAACACATGTAATTAGCATCATACTGTATAAAATCTTCTGTATTTTGCTTTTGCCTCAGAACGTTATGTTACTGAAATTATCCATCTTGATGTCTAGAAAAGTGGGTCTTTTTTCATTTTTCCCTGTGTATACCATTATCAGAACATGCTGCAATTCTTTTATTCATTCTAGTAATAGACATTTTTGTGCTAATTACTTTTTTGATATTTCTAACAATATTGTTGTGAACCTTCTTGTCAACTTTCCCAATGCACATGATATCAAGAATGTTGTAACTCTTCGAGAATAACTTGGAAGAGAATCCGCATTTTGTGCTTGGGGATATTTCCAAACCAGTTATGCAATTATTAACTCTTTTCCTAGGAAATAATACTAATTTATGTTCTCACAAAGTAAGTGAGAATTGTTGTTAGTTTACAACTTTCCTGACAACTAATAATTCAAAGTTTTCAATCAAGTGAACAGGAAATTATATCTTACTGTGTTTAATATGTGCATGGATTTGATTACTAATAAAGTCAAGCATCTTTATAGATGTTCATTCAGAATTTTACTTCTTTGAATTTTCTCTTCAAGTGTCTCTGCCCTTTTTCCTATTTATCTAATTCTTCCTTAATGACTTATAAAGTATTCCTTATATTATGCTATGGATTTAGGTTCTGTTAGTTGTGTTTATTGAATTCTGATATTAAATGCAGCATTCCCTAATTCCAAACTTTCTTTACTTTCTAAAATAAATTTAAGGCCCTTTCTTCTTAAGTCTTATTTTAGCTTCATCTTACAAGCTATTTGTGCTATAATTCTTTTTAAAATATAGCCTGATTTCCATTATTTCTTCTTTGACCCATGAATTTTTTAGAAGTGTCTGTTTTTGTATTTATAAAAGAATGGGTATTTCTTTTAATACTCTCAATTTTTGGTTATTAATTTAAATTAAATTTCATTGTCATCTAAGGATGTATTCATCATGATACCAGTACAGTATATTGAAATTTGCTTAGATTGATTTTATTTTTAAGATGTGATCAGGTTTTACAAATGCTCACATGTGCTCAAATGTAATGTATATTATCCAATAAATGAAAATTGTAAATTTTAGTCTTCAACTATTCTATTTCTTTACTGTTTGACCTATTATTTACAAAAGAATCTGATTTCTCTATTATCAATGTAAAGAGCACTTTCAGTTTTTACATTCAAACATTTAGAGTGTGACATTGTTATCCACCTGTTTTTGTTTCCCACATCCAAATTGTAGCAATAGCTTTTATTGAAAAATTTCTCTCTTTACAAATTTGTTATAATGGCCTTATTGTATACAAAACTGTATTTTTGTTTACTTGTGGATTTCCATCCTATTCCATTGTTCTATTTATGCAATAATGGTGACAATCAGTAATGAAAATTAAAAATGTGCCCTGATGTCACAATATGCTGATAGACTGTTAGAAAAATAGAGATCTAGGGAAGTAGACCTTAGAAAAATGTACAGGGTCAAAGTCTTTTGTGCCTAAAGGAGAGTGTACAAATAATACAAATACAAATCTCAGTGGAGGAACGTACACATTGTTACCAATTTTTGAAACTCATGTCAAAAAGTAGTTTTCTATGTAAAAGTCATCTTATTAGCCAGGCACAGTGGCTCATGCCTGTAATGCCAGTGATTTGGAGGACAGAGGCAGGAGGGTCACAGGTTTGAGACCAGAAGCAGCCTATGTAACTTAGTGAGACCCTGTCTCAAGATAAAAAATTTTTTAAAAATGGGCTAGGGGTGCAGCCCAATGGTACAACACTTGCAAAGTATGTGCAAGGCCCTGGGTTCAACCCCCAAATAGTGCAAAAAGAAAGCAAAAAAATGTCATATTAAGGCAATAAATGTCACACTAAATTGTATTGGCAGCCGTTATGCATGTCTCTAGGGAAAAAGTGAATACAGTTAACATATGAGTTATGATGTTTTAACTAGGGTTTAAACCAGCTAGATTTAAAAACTTTACTTTTTGAATAAAAATAGCAAAATGTAACGGTTTCAATTAGAATGTAATAGGACAGTGTGTGTGTGTGTGTGTGTGTGTGTGTGTGTGTGTGTGTGTAGTGTATGTAACATGTGTGTGTGTGTTTGTGTGTTCCTTGTCCCTAAAACATTTTATGCTAGTAAATTAAACCATTTTTTTTTGGTACTTAGGGGCTGAACCCAGGGCCTAATGCATACTTTGCAAGTTCTGTACCACTCGTCTGCACCCCCAACTCATTTTATATGTTTTATTTTGAGACAGAGTCTCATTAAATTACTTAGGCTGCCTCTGGCCTCAAACCTGATCCTCCTGCCTCAGTCTCCCTAGTCCCTAGAATTTTAGGCTTATGCCACCATACCCAGTTTAAGCCAACTTTCTATATTTGAACAAATAGTCTATTCTCAAGATATATGGAGTTCATACAAATTAGCGCTGATTTAAAAATTTTTAGCAGTGCTTTTTCCACCTCTATGCCTCTCCTCCTTATGTGTTAAAAAATAATTCTGACCATCTTACAAGGCAGAAAGGATCAAGTGATATAATAATTCATTGGAATTTTATAAATGATTTGATACGTATATATCTATATATATACACACATATATGTGTGAGACTTTATATATATATATATATATATATATATATATATATATATATATATATATATGATATATCAGAAACAAAATTGTTTCTACTACCCAAGATTTTGGGGCTGGGATTTGGCTCAGTTGGTAGAGCGCTGTGCTGCAGTCTCTGAGGTCCCAAGTTCAATTCCCAGCACTGCAAAAATGGGAGAAGGGCCTGGCAATCCACTCCCAAGGCAATCCCAAAACAGTCAGCCATTGAAAACCCTATGAGGGTTGCTATGAGTCGGATACCGACTCGAGGGCACCTAACAACAACAATAACAACACCGAAGATTTTAAAACCTCTGAAGTTTTAGAAATATAAATCATTGTGATTTATAACTTTTGTTTTAATCCCCTTGAAAATATTAAAAATGGAAGTAGAAAATAATATATACATCAATGTAAAAACAGTAGTAAGGTTAATGTTGAAATCTGACCTAGATCTAAGCATAGTAGCTCAGGCCTCTAATGCCAATGAGTCAGGAGGGGGAGGCAGGAGGATCACAGGTTCAAGGCCAGAGCCAGCCTGCCTAACTTAGCAAGACATTCTCTCAAGATGAAAAATAAAAACTGTGCTGGAGTACAACCCAATAGTAGAGTATTTGTGAAATATGTGCAAAGCCCTATGTTCAACCCCTAATATTGCAAAGAAAGAGAGAGAGAGAGAGAGAGAAAGGAAAGGAAAAGAAAGAGGAGGGAGGGGAGGGGAGAGAAAGGAAGGGAAGGGAGGGGAAGGGAGAGGAGAGGAGAGGAAAGGCAGGCAAAAGAAATCTAACCTACTGTTAACACAATATCCAAAGTGCAAGTAATAGGTAATTTAGGGTATGAAAAGGCCTATTATCTTCTTTGGTATGGTTGTATTTTGTTTCCTATCATGTTCTAAAATTAGTGTCTTAATGTAATATATTTTATGAACCAATTCGATGTTACCTGCCTTGAAAGTATTTCTATTTAAATAAAGCAAAATAGCCTTTAATGTTAAACTATTAAGGGACTATCAGATCCTTCAGCAATAAAGCTGTTTTATCAGTTACTAAGTACAGAGGCACTGCATAATCTTGCTTATTAAAAGCCAGGTCAAGTACACATTTTACTTGCTAGGCAGCAGCTGTAGAGGAAGGAGTTCCTTCCAGACCTTTAGCTTATGTCATCTGCATTTCACGCCAACCTCTCCAAACTTCCCAGGGGGTTGCTAGAGAGTTTCTCATGTTCCCTGCTTTGTTTTCCATTTTTGTCATGAGTACTTTGTTAGCCTTTATCATGGACTTTTCTGGAAGATAAATATAGTAGATTTATATTAACTTTTATTCTGAACATTTGCATTAAATAGACATAAAGCAAAACCATAAAGCCATTTGTGGAATTTGAGAGTGTGGGTGAGAATATATTAAGATTAAAAGACAATCCCTGTTACACTTCTATTTTCATGAAATGTGTTCAAAATATTTTAGAAGAAGGAGAAGACCTGGGTACCGTGACACATACCTCTTATCCCAGCAACTATAGAGGCAGAGACAAGAGGATTATGAGTTCAAGGTGAGAGGAAGGAGAAGAGATAGGATGGGAAGTGAGGGAGGAAAGCATGGACCTGAGAAAGAAGGAAAGGAAGGAAGGAAAGAAAGAAGGAAGGAAGGACGGCCGGCAGGCAGGCAGGCTGGCTTTGGATTCCAACTCGTGACTCTCCTGCCTTAGCCTCCTGAGTTTCTAGAATTAACAGGTGGTTGCCAAAGTGCTTGGCTTTAATTTTTCTTGAGGTAAAATTTTTCTTTTACTTTCCTCTTGATATTATACAAATTCCAGATGATGCTGAACCTATTCCATCTTTGATTATAGTTTTAGTGAAGTAAAATAGAATGTGCATGATCAAAGGAAAAATATGTAATAGGAAATTAGCAAATGGCTAATTGTAAAAATGTAAGAATGGTAGACTCATGGGGATTATTTTTATCTTCTCTAGTTTCCAAATGTTTTACAAAGCTGTTATATTAGTTTTAATGAAAGAACTTTTATCGAATACTACAATTCTCATAGAAGCATAGGAATAGCTGATATTTTTTTCTTTTTTAGTGTTTTTTTTTAAAATTTTTGACACATAATAATTGTACAGTGGGGTACAGTGGGATATTTTAATATCTGGGCATTAACCCAACCAGTGTAGTTGGTTTATCCATCACCTCAAATATGTATCGTTTCTTTGTGTGGAGAACATTCAAACTTTTCTCTACTAGCTATTTTGAGATATACAATTACTATTATTGATCATAGAGAAATAAGTCTTAACAGAAAGATCACAAATTTACAAGAAGAAAAAGTATGGAGGAAAAACTGCCATATTAGTTGCCTTAGGAGTTTTTTTGTAGTTTAAATTTGGAGCTTCCCAAGCTGATCTTTCTGGCTCTGTAGTTCACTCTTTATCACTCATACTTGTGTTCAACCAAGAGGGCCTTTATGTCAGCCTGCTCCTGCTGTGTGGTGCATCTCCCTCAACCTGGTGGATTACCTTGGCTCTGCGGGGTGGTTATCATGGAGACCTGCACATGGTTGCAGTGAGGTGGTGGTTGGAACTGGACTCATCTAAGGCTTAGCTAGGCCAGCAGCCCAAATGATTGTCCTATCTCAATACTCCTGTATGATGCCTCTCTCCAAAGCAGAGTTGCTTGTACTTCCTACCTCACAGCCCCATACTCTTAAGATGCAAGTAGAAAGTGCCAGTCCCCTTTTCAACTAGATCCAGAACTGGGAGAACATCTCTTTTGCCATATTCAGAGGGTTGGCATGGTCCCAAGCCAGCCCAGACTGAAGGGGATGGAAGGAAGAATCCTCTTCATGGGGGAGTGTCATTCAGCAAAGGAAGAGCTTAATAGTGGCCTTCTTTGAACACAGGCTAGTACAGCAAGGGGTACTTTAATTTGGGGATTGTCATAAGGTAGAAGAGGTCTGAAATATGGAGAAATCACCTTTTCTAGAAAAACATATGTGATGAAAATGCTTCCCTATATGGACATTATCATGTCCAGAAGCAACCATATACTATGAGCAGTGAGCATGTGAAATTCAAAACCTTTATTCCTTCAAGTCCAAGGGAAATTTCTAAAGAAAAGCATTCAGAGTTGAGGATAAGGTAAATGTATGTCAGACTTCCATCCCTATTTCTCACTTAGTTTAGATGGTCTGCAATCTGAAATATCATTGTTTTAGCAATCCCAAGCATACCCATTTCTCCTGTCTTATAGTAAGGCTCCATTACTAGCAGATAACTTCCATGGCTGTCACCATTTCTTCTCTACTCATGTCAGGAGCACCAATCCTGTTCCTGAGACTGTGTCATGATTTCCTATGAGAAAAATATTTAAAAGTTTGGGGGTTTTTCAAAAGGAAGATGGGAGGGCCTTACCCAGGAATCCAGAGGCTCCCTTGCCCCCGGTGCTTAGTGATGTGACCGTACCAGGGATTTTGACTGATTTTTATCACAGAGTCATCTGGACATACACAGTGAACAGGTATATGTGGGACTGAATCACATCCTCAAAAAACTGGTATTAAGACATATAATGCCTATGGCGGCTTGTAGCCATACCAATGTGGCGTCCAATCCCGTAGAATCTAAGCAGGGTTAGTACTTGGATGGGAGACCACCTGGGAACACCAGATACTGTAGGCTTGGGAAAAGGACCTGGCAACCCACTCCCAAAAAAAAAACAATCAGCCATTGAAAATCCTATGAATAGCAGAGAAGCACTGACAATAGTGTTTCGCCTATTGTACAGAGTCACTATGAGTGGGACACTGACTTGACGGCACCTAACATCAACAATGCCTATGGCATGCAGAGTATCTGGATATGAAATGGATATTCCTGACCACTAGCTGTAGGACGTAAAAGTTCAAAGTAGCTTTTTACCACTTAGAATGCTGTAAAGATTGACCACCCCCAAATTCCCCAGTATAATTTTCTATTATGAAAATCAATCAGAATGGAACAGGACACCTAGGTGAAAGTTTCAGAGATTTGCTAGAGTATTTTAATACATTTGTAAGTGGATAATTACTAATATTTGGATTGGGGTTAAATAAACAAAGCAAAACAAACAACAATAACAAAAAACCTTCTTTCTGCTGAAGAAAGGTGCCACAAGCTAAGATATCTGCCTTTTCATGATCAGTGAGTGTTTGGTAGAGCAAATTAGGAATAAGTGAAGCAGAATGCATTAAAGGCCATCTGAGTCAGCAACAAATTAATCAGGATTGTTGATTAGTGTCTCTCTTTGTTAGAGAACTAATTTCTCATTCTGTTTCTAAATATAAGAATGAATGACCAGGGCTGTTATGTGCCTGGAGAATGAACATTCTGTGAATTCATTTAAACTTACTTGCAATTAATGAGCAAACAGTCAAGATATTTAAGATGTGCACATATGTTAAAATATAAAGTCGTTGTTGTTAAGTGCCATGGAGTCAAGTCCGACTCATAGTGACCCTATGTACAACAGACCAAACACTACCTGACACTGTGCCATACCCAGCACTATTGTCAGTACTTCTCTGCTCTTCATAGGGTTTTCAATGGCTGAATATTTTGGGGGAGTGGGATGCCATGTCCTTCTTCCAAGCCTACAACACCTGATGTTCCCAGGTGGTCGCCTATCCAAGTACTAACCAGGTCTGACCCTGCTTAGCTTCTGAGATCTGACAGGGTTGGATGCCAGGGTTGTATGGCTGCAGGCAAACTATAAAGAGATATTTGCAAATATTACTACAGAAAGACAACCTCAAAATAAAAATCTTACTCATTAGAATCATGCCAGTATGCCACAAATTAACTTGTAACTGGCATTATTTTACTTTCTCTGAAATACTTCTCTGAAATACTAACCTTTTATGTCAGATATCAAAAATCCTAATTCTTGACATCAAACTATAATGTTCCAGTTCTATGACCAGCTAATGAGAAAATAAATCTAGACTATCTTAAACTTTCCATTCTCCATTTAATTTTTATAGCTAACCTCATTTACTCTTTTCTTTTTTCTTCTTCTTCCTTTTTTTTTTTTTTGTTTTTTAGTACTGAGGACTTGAACCTAGGGCCTCACATATTAAGGCAAATGTTCTACCATACCCAGCCCCTTTTTTATTTTTATAGCAGAATGAAATTTAGAATTAATAAAGAACAGTTTCTTTCTTTACCTACCTGGCAAGTAGAATTGTTTGTAAGAATGCTAGTCCTTAATGTTGTTCAGACTCTAACTAAATAAATGCACCAGGGAAAATAATATAAAACTATTTGTCTTTGATTTTGGACATAATTCAAACAAGCTTGTATAATAGTTTCCCAGCCCACACATAACCATTCATGTTCATTCAAGGACTGAATTAGTCACCTATCTGACACATATTTAGTGACTACTCTCCATCAATGCTGATACTAGGAACATAGAATTAAAAAGGATTAATAAATTAAAATCTCTCCCTTAGAGGGTGTGCAAGGATTTGATGTGTTTATTGTTAAGACTGTTATATCCTATAGGGCTTAAGAACACACCTGGTAAAAAAACAGATACATTTCTTCTCTCTTTCCTTTCTTCCTTCCTCCCTTGTTTCCATCCATCTATCCTTTCATCTGTCTGCAGCCATAACACTGTGGCATCCAATCCCATCAGATCTTGGAAGCTAACGAAGCAGGGTCAGGCCTGGTTAGTACTTGGATGGGAGAATGCCTGGGAACACCAGGTGCTATAGTCTTGCGAGAAGGAGCTGGCAATCCACTCCCAAAAAACAATCAGCCATTGAAAACCCTATGAACAGCAGAGAAGCACTGACAAAAGTGTTCCGTCTGTTGTACATAGGGTCGCTATGGGTTGGACACTGACTCCACAGCAACTAACAATAATCCTTTCATATATCTGTTATTCTTTTATTTATTCTTGTTTAAATGAATGACATTAGTAAAACATAAAGGATGCTGGAAATAAACATAAGTAAGAAGGTAAAAAGCTTAGCTGACTGTGTTTTGAGCAAATGGCTTTCCATACCCTAAGTACCCACATGGAATTAGATGTTATGTCAGTCTTATTTTCCATTGAACCTCTAGCATTAGCCCAGTGGCTTGACAAAAGAAGTAATCAATTAATAATGAATATCATAAAAATAAATAATTCGACTCACCATAAAGAAATGATAAGTGTTTGAATAGATAGATATGCCTCCCTGAGTTAAAACATTATACCATGTATTTATTTGACAAGTGTCATCAAGTCAGGCCGACTCTTGGTGACCCTATGTACAACAGAATGAATATATTGAAGCATCACTTGGTACCCCATAAATGTGTACAATTTTTATGTTTTTATGAATCAGTATAATAAATTGAAATTTAAAAAACAATTTAGTATATTTTCCACATAGGGCAGCACAGTCATTAAAACCCAGGAATGCTATCAATTTTGCAAGAAAATGTTAATGGTGCACATTATACTCTACACAAGAAAACAAGCTTTGCAGCTCTTGTTCTTTATTTATCTGAAAAAAAAGTCATTTAAATGAAAGCCTTCATTTAGCTCATTGGTGTCAGATGAATGAGCTATTACTAGATATTCTCTTGCTCTCTCAGTAACTATGTCATCTAGAAAGCAGAGGGGACTTCCCATTTCTCTAGCATTTTTGCTGTGGCAAAGCTTCTGCCAAAACATCTTTCCTTAAATTGGTAACTGACTCCGCAGTTTGCAGAAGCTCACAGGTGGTTGAAACCTCACCCAGTTGTAAATCATAGCATGGAACACTTCCTGCATATTTTGGAAGACAGAAAAGAAAATACCTTGTCAGCTAGCAATCAGAAACACATTATATCTCAGAATGTCTGCCCCTTGTACCTGTCAACCTGAATGAGTCCTTTCACACAGACCTTCCCAACAATTTATTCGGAGTAGCCAGACAACTCCCTCCTTCCAATCTTTTAAATTACCCCTTCTCAGAATTCCTTTAAAATGTTTCCAAACCACTGGAGCACACCTCTCATAGACCCCCATTGATGAAATGCAGGATTGAGGTTGTGTCAGATGTAACTAATGATTAGAATTACTTCCACCTTCTCCATGATGTTGACAGAGGTTGGATAAAGGCAATATTGTTACACCTACAATTGATCTATTGAAGTTAGGACTTGGTTTTGACTTATGAAAATATAACCTTTTGCAGGGCAATTCTAAGGCAATGATTTACTGCTCTGATGCCCTATATTTATTTATATTTTTTCTAATTCTTCCACTGCTCCCCAATGAAGCGTATTATTATTATTATTATTGCAGCATGAGGCTCTGCCCAGTGTACGTGCAGCATACGCACAAACAGAAAGGCATACAGAATCTTCCATTAATGTTGAGAAGGAGAAAACATCATGATTTTTGCTACTATCATTTTCATTTTCAATGGTGAGCATATTACCTCAATTAAACATTGCTGGATTAAGCATAAATTTTAAGAAAGAGTAGGAGTAGAAATTAGGAATTTAGGCTTTGGATTTAAACTCATCTGGGTTAGTATTTAGACTCTGTAGCCTTACTACTATGGCATCTGATCCCATCAGACCTTGGAAGCTAAGCAGGGTTGAGCCTGGTTAGTACTTAGATGGGAGACCACCAGAGAACACTAGGTGCTGTAGGCTTGGGATAAGGACCCTGCAAAACCACTCCCAATAAACAATCCACCATTGAAAACCCTATGAATAGCAGAGAAGCACTGATGGTACTGTTTCATCTATTGTACCTAGGCCCACTAAGAGTCCAACACCAACTCAATGGCACCTACCAACAACAATTTAGTAGCTTGTGACTTCTGGCAAGGCATTGATCATTCTAAACATTGCGGAAGGCTTTGAATGCCATTCCATGACATTTAGGCAGAATAGAACCTTTGAAAGTTTGGGGGCAAAACGGTAACATGGAAGGAGAAACATTTCAAGGTTACAGTCCAGGGAGAAGTGTCAATGGGAAAGAATCACTCAGCTGCATTCTCCTTGGAGGCACATAGAAATGCTCCATGTCTACCCTTATATTTAGTTCTGTAAAGCAGTGTGATGATGAATAATGTACTGAAAACTCTGATAAACAAAGAAATGGGGACATGCTTCCTGATGGATGTAATCTCATCAGGATGTATAATTTTCTTCTGAATTATTTATATTTATTTTGAAGTAGTAGCTGAGTAAAACACACAATTTGCTCTATACCTCACTTAATGGTTTACTAGTCAAGAATTAATGAATACATACCTTCAAGCAGTGTCTCAAATCCAGATGCTATAAAGGATTCTGAGCTATAACTTTCCTTTCAGACTTCCCTCACTTTTGTATTTGCATAAAATTTGGAAATAGTGTAATTTGGATCAGAAAGAGGAAAACGGTGTCTCTGTGGTATGATGACCCATCTCCCTTTGGGTAAATTCCCAATAGTGTTATAGCTGGGTCATATGGTAGATCTATTTTTAGTTTTTTGAGGTACCTCCATATTGATTTCCACAGTGGTTGCACCAATTTACAGCTCCACTACAGGAAAAGTTTCTATCTTAAACAGAACTGGAACCCAAGGACATATAGAAAAATACTACTAAGTAAAAGATAGAGAAGAGTTAGATGGGAAATTTAGATGGGATGGGTGGGAGGGGAGAAGCATGGGGGAGGGCAAGGGGTAACCTATATGAATAATGTTTATCAAAATGCATATATGGAAATGTCATGATGAAAAGCATGTCATAATGAATCACATTAAGATGTACATTAAAAATTTCTAATAAAAAAAAGAAAAGAAAGAGGAAAAAGGTGGCTTCAAATAGTGCAGAGTGCAAATGCAACTTCATTACCAAGCTGAAATTTTCCTCGTGTTCAGAGGTAGAATTTTGAATAGACTGGAACCACTTTCTGTGTAAGAGGCCAGGATGCTTTGTCAGTTCAAGCACTCATTTACTGAACTCATATAATAGCCTCAGATGAATGGCCTTCTCTATTCTTACCATCCTATGGTTCTCTAAATACCCAGGTAAATGGCCCGGAAGTGAGTTGGTCCCTGGATTCCTATGTTTCCATGACCTGTTCTTTCAAAGACTTGAACTTGGCCATGACACAATCTACATGCCTCAGACAGCCCTGTAGCCTTGGCCTAAGCAAAAACAGCAGAACATCTTGAACTCTACTAAGTGAAATGCAAAGGCAGAGGTCAGTGGGAAGACTGGCAGTGGGCTGGTGATAGTGCCAGGCACTTTGGATCATTTTAAACAATAAATGCACTGCCCTCACATTCTCCATATTAACTGCCTACTTTTGTCAAAGTCTCACTGAGCATTATGGCCAATTTGCTTAAGATCACTCATGGATTTACATATGGCTTGGGTGCTTTCTTTCTTTTTATAATTCCCAGCATACAACTGTTCTGAAATCACACATTAGAATCTCTTAGCTACAAATTGTCAAGAACAGGAGGGGGAAAATGAAAGAGTAGCACTTAAGAAAAATATAGAAGAGCTTCAGTGACATTTGCACAATTCCCTTTCCTTCTCATTTAGATGGAAAAAAATATTTTGCATATTGTAGGAAATTAGTATTTCTCATGCACTTGAAAGTATAGTGTACTTTAAGCCAGAAAAGAATTTAGAGGTTATATCCAGGGTCCTTTGTGCAGATCAGGAAACGGGGCCCAGAGAAATTGACTTGCCTAGGCCTACAAACTCAACTGGTGGAAACAAAAATTATGAGCAAAATTATGTTTCCTTCCATTTAAAATTCATTCAGGCATATATTCACTTCTCTTCAACTGCTTCTCAAGTAGCTACTTTGTGACATGAGCTCTCTAGGCACTGGGAATACAGTGGTAAATAGAGCAAATCTCTGTCCTTACTTGGTAGAGAAGACATACAGAAAATACATTTTAAAATGGAAATAGGTGGGCTCCTGTCCCCAGCATGACAAATTTAAATAATTAGTTAATTTGGGGGAAGAAAAATAGGAAATGTTGGAGGAGCTTAGTGGGAGGGGGCAGAAGAAAGACACATGGAGACAGAATGCTCAGGGCTTGGGACCATATGAAGGCTTTTGCTCTGAGTGGGAACAGAGGCCTTGAGAACAGGCAAGGTGTGATCTGACTTATGTACAAGATCCATGTAACAAAGCTTAAAATGTTTAGTGAATAGAGGACAGATCAATGGTGGCCTGGAAACATGTAGGCTGCAAAAGGCAGGAACTTGTGGAAGGTGATGGAATTATTCTGTATTCTGATTGTCATGGGATTATAGCAGCATATACATTTATTGGTGCATTTACAATGAGTACATACTGGTATGTGCTAATTGCCTAAAAATTTAGAAATAAAAATATTAGGAACTTAAATTACAGAAAACAAAAAAGCAAGCCAGATATAGTAGTGTGCCTGTAGTTGCAGCCACTTGGGAGGCTGAATCAGGAAGATTACTTGAGCACAGGAATTCCAGCCTGACAACACAGAAAGAACCCATTGAAGGAAGGAAGGAAGGAAGGAAGGAAGGAAGGAAGGGAGAAAGGAAAGAAGGAAGGAAGGGAGGAGGGGGGAAGAGGGAAAGTTGGGCGATCTGTTGTAAATCTAGTCACTGAAATCATTGGGAATGTAGGCATGTGCACTACAAAACATCATTCCAGAACCTCCAAAATCTAGCAGTTTGCAGAATGACAGTAGAGCATTCAAAGTGATACTGAAATGGAAACAAACAAACAAAAAATACTAGCTCAGGAACGAGAAGAAACATTCTATTTCTGCCTCCATATCCGTGACCTAACTTGGTGACCTTAGACAAGCACTTGTCTTTCTTGAGACAGAAATGTTCTCCTCTCTCAACTATCAATCAAGGCATCTGTTTCTGCATTACAATATAAGGGTCAAGTACAATGTGAGTATGGGAGAAGGACCTTGCAATCCACTCCCAAGGCAATCCCGAAACAGTCAGCCATTGAAAACCCTATCAGGGTCGCTATGAGTTGGATACCGACTGGATGGCACCTAACAACAACAACAACAATGTGAGATGTAGGAATGTGCTTTGAAAATAAGAAGCCATCATACCCTTGTAAGGATTGCTAAAATTTCCATCTCCAAGTTGGACAAGACTGTGGAAGAGACTCCATTTATTAGATGGTTCTGACATTGCCAAACTTCAAGGCATGTGTAGCTTTTGCTGATGTTCATGCAAAATTGTTTGTAACATATGCTGAAGTGTTCCCCAAACAAATTCAACACTTCCAGGCCTAATATAATCCCCTAGGTAGAGCCATTCTCTTGATAAAAGACAAAAGGGTGGAAGACAAAAATGTTTTGCAAAGAAAGGGTGTGTGTAAAAATTGCAACTCACAAAGTAGATTTGATACATATATTTACATTATCCAATAACATTTTCATAAGTTTCTGGCACTGAGTGAGGCATGGGAAATAGGCAAAGATGACTAAAACACAGTCTTCATTGTTGGAGAAGTGACACTCTAGAAGGATGTATATGTCAAAAAATAACTTGGATGCAAAGCCATAGTTGGAAAATATTATTAGAAAAATATAAGAAAATGCTGTTAGAAAGGAAGTTTTTTTTTTTTTTACTTTTTTTCTTGGAAACCCTTCTGAAAGAAGTGGTGTTGGAAGTGAGTCCTATGGAGTAGACTGAGAACAAGAAGGATATCCCATGTGGAAGAAGAGATTGAGTATGTCATGGAATCAGAAAAATGCAAGATAGTTCCCCAATGATGTGGTGGCCAATTTGGTTGGGAGAGAGCTTTTGTTTGGGGCTCCAACATAAAGTAGAAGATCAGGCTGAGGAAAGTGAATTGAGGGCAAGACCATGGAAATCTTTCCAGGTCAGGCTTTCTTGGCTGGAAATGGAAAATCACTGGAGGTTTCTGAGCAATAGTGTGGTATGACTCAGTGTGTGTCAATAGAAGATGACTTTGGCAACTTGGTTTGGTACGCACTTATGTTGGGAGAAGCTAACACTTGGGAAGATAATTAGAAAACAAATGCAATGGTTAATAGGAGAAACAATGAGGATTTCAACTAACCTATCAGGTATCGAAACAGGCAGGCATGCATAAATATAGGTAGCACCAGTGTCAGAAAGTTGGCTAGACTTTAAAATCAGTTGAATGTGGAAGATGAGAAAGAAGAAAGTGTCAACAGTCACTCTCAGATTTTCGGCCAAAATGAGAAGCCTTGGAAGAGTGCATTGGGTAAAAAGTACTGGATTTACTTTTAAGACATACTAAATTTGTGGTTCTAGTGGGACAGCTAACATTGTTGATTGTTTCTTCTATACTGCATTAGTGTGTGTGTGTGTGTGTGTGTGTGTGTGTGTGTACATATATACATATACACACATATACATATACATATATACATATATATACACACACATACTAATGCAGTATAGAAGAAACAATCAACAATGTTAGCTGTCCCACTAGAACCACAAATTTAGTATACATATATATTTATATGTATATATGTATATATATACACACATACATACATACACACATATATACATACTATATATACATGCATACATATATACATTATATATATATATATATATATTTATATTTATATTTATTCTTTAAAACAATATTGTGAGAAGGGTAAGACCATATGAATTTTATAAGTAGTGATGTTAAGGCTCAAGAGGTAAAGTAAGTTGTCAAAGGCATCAGAATCACCATTCAAAAGAAACTGAAATACTATGTTCTTTGTATGTTACCATTACAAAAAAAAAAATCTAGCAAGCACTTGAACAGAAGAAATGGAAATCAGAGAGTGAGGAATAATCCACATAGTCACTTTATCTGAGATTATCAAGAAAATGAAGTATTTCCTTTTTAGACAAATTACAGAACCCTATCAAATATGCTCAATATGTCTGCAGAATCTTGCAAAGTCTAGAATGTTGGGACAATTTTCCACCAGTCATTTCTAATGGATGGCAATAAATTCCTCCAATGAATGTTTCAGTAGTGTTTTCCAAATATATGATACATTCGCAAGTTATTTCCTAAGGTGTTATTTAGGAGTATGTCACAATTCAAAATTGTATTTCTAAGAGCCACTCAGATTCTACATGAAATGGCATTAGTTAGACTTTTCATCTTCATTGTTGTGATCAAAATATCTGACAGAAACAGCTTAATGAAGGAAAAATTTATTTTGCCCATGGTTTTAGAGGGTTCTGTCCATCATCGTGGAGAAGACATAGCAGAGCAGAGCAGTTCACATAGTAGACAGGAGACACAGATAGGGAATTTAGGAAGGGGCCGGGACAAGAAATAACTCACTAGGGCATGTCCCCAATAACTTACGTCCTCCAAGTATTCCTCACCTACCTTTCACCACCTTCCAATAATGTCATATTACAAATCCATCAAGGGATCAATCCAATCATTAGGTCAGAGCTCTCATGATCTAATATCTCTAGAAACCCCCCTGCAGAAGCATCCAGAGGTATGCTTTACTAATCCCCTAGGAGTTTCTCTATCCAATAAAGTTATTAATTAAGATTATGCACTACAGAAGACTAGATCATACAACTTAGATCTAGAGGAAAAGAAGTGTAATGCAATCTGTGTTTTAGGCATAAACACTACCTAGATTGCTCTTGCTGAAAAATAAGTATTTTCAGCATGCAGTTGATAAACCTTAGATCTGTAGCTGAAATTATCAATTGAAGATATTATAATAAATGCCATTACCATAATTATATTCTGGCTGTTTCTCATTCAAGTTGTGTTTTTGTCAGAAATGTACAGTATCATAAGCCCTCCTTACAAAAATCACATTTCTATTTTTTGAGGAAAGTTTCTTATGCCACCATAAATGAGTTCTTTTGAATTCAGTTGTACACTTCTGAATATTATCTTCTAGCCATGGCATCACCTTATCTCTACTCTGCTATTTCCAGATAACATATTTTGCTATATGTTTCTGAAATTTTATAATTATGCCTCCTATTTGGAAGTCAAGCTTGACTTTAATTAGCAGTTACTGGTTGAAATGGCCCAGTGATAAAACAAATGCATACATTTTCAGAATAATAACCTGGATTCTTCTCCAAAGAACCCAAAGTGGCAGAATGTCACTCAACAGAGCTTTCTCACTTCCTCAAACTTGTAATAAAACTAGCTCATTGTTTCTTTAGGCTACTATGCATCAAAGTTTATTTTCTATGCTCATCCAGGCTCAAGGCTTGCTCTTATATTCACTGAAGCCCTACAGCACATTCTAGGATCATTATTTTTACATAAACAATTATGGCATTATTGAATAAGGATAGAGGCAAAGGAGTGATCTAATCATGCATCATAGTTTTGGACTAGGCATTTATTTCTCATAATGCCTCAGGTTGAGACTCAAGAAATTTGTCATGCATAGGGGTCCATGTCAAATGCATTGCAACAGCATCATGTGCTTGAGCTAAGTGGTGTCACCCTTTTTATCTAATTGTACAAGCTGAGAACATGGGAGTCATTCTTTATACCTCCCTCTACCTCACTGCCCATCGCCAGCCCAGGATATGATCTGAAGTACTACTTCTGGATTCACTCTGTCCTATTATTTTCTTGGATCTATCCATTTTCCTTCTTCAACTGGTCTACTTTGTCTACTATGACATTTTGCAGTAGTCTGATGGGTCTCCCTATCATTCCCTTACTCTTCTCTCCTGCCTTTTCTCCATTCTACAATGAGAGTCATATTTCCCAATTCACCTGTACATGATGTGAGCCCAGATTTAAAATGCTACAATAGCTTTCACTGTTTTTAGTACCAAAATCCTCATCATGACCTTCAACACTCTGGTCTATCTAGCCTCATTTACTTCTACAAGCCATTTGTTGACATTCTGTTCTCTAGGAGGAAGGGGTAGGTTCTACTGGACATGCTTCTTCACTGTATCTTCTACTCATTCTTTTTTTCTGCTTCATACTTCAAGTGCTGAATCCTCAGGACTGCCTTCCTGACCGCCTCACACTCTGACTTCAGGATTTTCATTTCTTTGTCCCTTCCATTTTTCCCTCTCCTTCTGTCTGTCTTTCCTTTCTTACTTTTTTCCTTCCTTCTTTTCCTCCTTCCCTATTTCCTTCCTTTTCACCTTCTTTCTTCCTTCTTTTCTCTCTTCTTTCTTCCCTTCCTTCCTTCTCTTCTTTTTCCCTTCCTTCCTTCCTTTTCTTTCTTCCTTCCTCTCCCCTTCCTTTGTACTTCCCTCTTCTCAAGATGGTTACAAGACGTATCTTTCAGTTTGAGGATTCAGATTGTATAACAGGAAGTAACAGTGAGTAAATAAAGAATAGATACACAGACTTTGCATATACTAAGAGCTGAGGCTAATTCTCCTTTGTTGTGACTGCCTTTTCCACTGATTGATAGGAATAATTGAATTGAATGTAATTTTATAAACTATCAGTGGCTGCATTTTACCCAAAATCTCACCTAAATTTCTCTTTGGCTAAATCATGGGCATTTGATTTTGTATAATTGTAGGGTAGATATTTTATCTTTATTTTGCTATAAGCAAAAATATGTTGATAAAATTCCTACTGGGAGATCACTAGAAGAGATTTACTGCAAGATCTCTTTCCAGAGAAGATCAGATCCATACATACTCATTTGTGGAGACTAAATATCTTCATGTCTACAGCCATACCACCCTGGCATCCAATCTCATCAGATCTCAGAAGCTAAACAGGATCAGGCCTAGTTAGTACTTAGATGGAAAACTATCTGGGAATATCAGGTGCTATAGGCTTGGGAGAAGGACCTGGCAGCCCACTCACAAAACAACTAGCCATTGAAAACCCTATGAATAGCAGAGAAACACTGACATAGTGCTGGGCATGACACAGTGTCAGAGAATGTTGCATTTTGTGGTACATAGAGGTGCTGAGAGTCAGACCCCAGTTGACAGCACCCAACAACAACAACAACAACAACAAATATTTTCATGCCTTTATTCTGATTTATAAGAAATAGTTTTTGTGTATTTTGTGTTCTGTGATACTAGTTTTCATCTTGGCTTCAGCCCAAATTCATTCTCAGCTTTTCTGTTTCATAGTCATCATTTCTTCTAAAGGTTTGTAAGCAGTATGTCACTTGGAGGGTATGGTCTTTACCATCCTTCATCAGATATCTTTTGCATGTTACCTGTATCCTTGACATGAAGTCATGAGTGCTGGAAAGTGAGCAGTCCGAGAGCAGCCCTCAAACAACGACCTATGAGAATTGGAGGACAAATCCTCAGCTCATCATTCCTCAGTGTCTTGCTATACTGTCTCCATACTGCCCCTCATAATGAAGCCCCAGGTGCCCCTGGTGGAAGCTTCTTGACATTTTTCTCTGTTTCATTTTCTCCCTTTCCATTTTTCTGCTTTCCCACTCTTTATTTCTGTTATCACTCCTCAAATAAACTATTTTTTCCTAGAATCATTGTCTCAGGTTTTCAATTTCTCTATAAATCATGATGACTGTAGGAAAAGGCTCTTCTTCTAGGGGGAAACTAATGTATGAAAGAGGGTCATCGTATGCATGAAAGATTATAGCTAAAATGAGATTTGAAGCTTAAAGACAGGCTTTCAAGACTGTTCTGTCTTACCAGTTATTAAACTATTGAATGTCATTATGCTGGTTGGTGCATGGATCCTTCCTCATCGCCTCTAGAGGACAAGACCACTTCTTTGATCACCTGTTTCTTTCCATGATTCATCAAGTAAGGGTTGAGGCTTCCCAGACCCTTATTGGGTACTGTGGGTGCCATCTATCTAGAATGATTATAGTGCCTACTAGGAAAGTTGTTGAATACTTTTAATATTCTTTATGGTTAATTTGGTAACTACCAGACACAAATTTAAATTAATGTTTTTCCTTTGATTATTATACAGAAAAGATCTTATAGTTACATCCTCCTAACTCAAGTCTTTGGTGCTTCTCTGTATTGATATCCTTCAGCTCTAGGTATGTGAGTACATTTTCAGAGAAGCAGATAAAAGATAGGAAAAGAAAAATGGAGAGAACCATTAATAGGATATGACGAGCTTCTGGGAAACTGTGTGAGCATTTCAATTTGGCCTAGCCCTGCAAATAGACTTTGTTGTATATTATAGTACCACTATGTTTGTAACCGGGCTGGGATTTAGCTCAGTGGGTAGAGTGCTGTGCTGCAGTCTCTAAGGCCCCGAGTTCAATTCCCAGCACCGCAAAAATGGGAGAAGGGCCTGGCAATCCACTCCCAAGGCAATCCCGAAGCACTCAGCCATTGAAAACCCTATGAAGGTCGCTATGAGTTGGATACCAACTCGAGGGCACCTAACAACAACAACAACAACATGTTTGTAACCAGTTGATCGTCCATGAGTGTTGATTTGGTTGGACATTCCTGGTTTTATACTTATATTCTTGCTACTCTTTTATTTGCTTGATTCAGATGCTCTAAAGGAAAGAAATACAGAAACAAAAGTTATCCTACATACACACAGATACATTTCCTAATAAATGTTTATGTTTTAGCCCAGATCATTGTTATTAGGTGTCATCCAGGTGTGTGTCTGATTCATAGTATCCTCATAGGCTTTTCAATGGTTGTTTTGGCAGTGGATTGCCATGTCCTTCTCCCATTTTTTTTCGCTGCTGGGGATTAAATCTGGATCCTCAGAAAGTATAGGGCAGCACTCTATCAACTAAGCTAACCCCCAGTCCAACATGTGCCATAAACCAGGAGCCAGAGCCACATTAAAATCCCTGGATAATAGACACATAACATCCTGCACTCCCCACTAGCATCTCATCCAGGTTGTTAAGTCTTATAGCTGGAAAAGCATTTTCATGCTGATTTTATGGTGATTACATGTTAATAACCTCAGGGAGTTGTTAAGAACTCAGGAGCAGCTTGCATGGGTAGGCAAGAACCATGTGTCCAAATGACAGCTATTCCTGGGCTATGTCATTGATGTTGTTGCTGCTTTTAGGTGCTGTATAGTCAGGTCCCACTTAGAGCGACCCTCTGTTCAACAGAACGAAACACTCTCTGACACTGTGCCATGCCCAGCACTATTGTCAATGCTTCTGTGATATAATGCCTAAAACCAGTTTAATTTATCTCTATAACTTTATGAAAAGCAGAGCTGAAGCTTTATAAGCTGAATTTTGTTGCAATTGCCAAAGTGTAGTCCACAGGTAAATCAGTTGCCAGAATCATGGTGACTTTATGACCTGCCTGCATTTTACAGTTTCTCAAGACACAATAATCACAAAATTCAAAAGGTCCAGTCTTTACAAGTGTAAAAATGGTGGTTTCAGGGTAACTTTTGATTTCTACCATAGCCAGGGAGAATTTAGACACAATTTCTCACCATTTAGTCCTTTTGAAGTTGTAGTAGAATGTTGAAGATTTTAGTTAGCAAGTGTCAGTAAATGATGTCAGCACAGCTGTGAGTACAAGATAGAATGGTTTCTTAAAATTCTGCATGCATGCCAGGTGCAGTGGCACAAGCCTATAATTCCAAGTACTCAGGAGGCTAAGGAAGGAGAATCACAAGTTTAAGGCCAGAGGCAGCCTACTCAAGCTAGTATGACCCTGTCTCAAGATAAAAAAGGGCTTGAAGTGCAGCTCAGTTGTGGAGGACTAGTTTTGTATGTGTGTGAAGCCCTTGGTTCAAGCACTTGATACGAAGAAGAAGAAGAAGAAGAAGAAGAAGAAGAAGAAGAAGAAGAAGAAGAAGACGACGACGACGACGACGACGACGACGACGACGACGACAACGAAGGAAATTCAGTGTGCATATGGAGCCCAGAAATTTTAAGATCCACCAACTTCTAAGCCCTGAACACTATTTATCTTTAACACTTTGACTACCAATTTCAAATCAAAATATAAAATGATAAGTATTTTATTTCCAGAAGCTCTTCATTATAATGAGCATGATTAGCAAAATAATTGGGATAAATAAAATGAGTTTGTAAAGTGCATTTTCTACCAATTTCTTAATTTTCTGGCAAACTCCTATACACTCACTTGTTTACATATGGGTCCTGATGGTAGTCAAAATGTTAAAAAGCAGATTCTAGGGAAAGCATGTGACTTTCTTGTGTTTCTGATATTTCTACACATATACTATGAAAGTTTATTTATTTATTTATTTATTTTAATCTTTTATTCCTACATGTGAAGCACTTCAGGTGTTGACATTTTATTGTTGTTGGTGGTGGTAGGTGCCCTCAAGTCATGTCCAACTCATAGTGACCCTCATAGGGTTCAATGGATGACTGTTTTCAGGATTGCTTCAGAAGTGGACCACCACATCCTTCTCCCATTTTTGTGGTGAGGGGATCAAACCTGGGTCCTCTGTGAATGCAGAGTGGCGCTCTACCAATTGAGCTAAACCCCAGCACTGGAAGTTCAAAAATCTAATAAAGAAAAAATTAAGCAAATGAACCCACACACAAAAAAGACATATTATCAGGAGTCTTATTTTTTTTTTTAATATACAAAGTCTTGCTATATAGCTGAGGCTGGCCTCAATCTCATGATCTTCCTGCACTACGATTATAGGTGTGTACCACCATGCCCAGCTAATATCATTATTTCTTAACCCCCCAAAAGTTAATGCATTGTGAACCACCCACTAAGATTTAAAAATACTAACAATACCAAATGTTGACAAGACTGTAGAATACCTGTCTCGCTTCTGAGCTCCTACTTGATAATATTAATATTGTCCATTGTTTTTCTCCATTAGCTCAGAAGCTAAATTCAAATTTGATGTAAGACAGGTCTTATTCATATGAAATCAATGGGACATGTACTTTTCTATTGAAGAAAATGCCCTAGAAACTTGAAACTTCTCCCTTCAAGTGACAAAGTTCCCCATCCCTCAACAAAAAAGAATTATCCTAGCGTGTGCGGAAAAAAAAAAAAAAAGCTTTACTTTGGTGGGGCCTAACAGTAGTAATTTCCTCGTGTGGCACTGACAATTTTTTCTCACATATTTACTGTATTCTTTCAGATTGGCTAGATAAGTATTTTCCTGAAGTTAGAATGTTTCATTCTTTAGAAAGCTTTTCACCATATGGAGTATACCTTACTTCTCTTTACTTGTATCTTTCTCTAACTCTTGCTTAATATCAACTAACTTTGCAGGGTTTGAGAAAATCAAAATGATCACACTGCAGGAAGAAAGGACAATCAGGCTGAGAAAATCTGAGAAGTCCTCTTGTGGTTGGACCCATTACCTCTGAAGAAACTTGCAAACCCTGAGATTAACCTCGGTGCTTTGATTATTACTAAATAGATCTTTGATCATGCTGAAATAGGCTGTCCAGCACCTCAACAGACATTTGTGGTCACATGTTAAATTTCTTTTCATTTAAAAATTATTCTTGTGACTCAGTGTCTCTTTCATGTAACTTCAGTCAAGTCTAAATTTGTTTTGAATTTTTATTGAATAATGTGCTTTCATGAAAGAGAAAATTGGCTCCATCTTCACTGATAAGAATTTTCTAGGTTGTCAGTAAGTGATTATTTGGGGCAGACATGGAAATTATAGTCTATTCTCCTCTAACTCTAACAATTTTAGATGCTTCTGATGAAGCCCTGACAACCAAATAGCTCTTCTTACATTTGTAAGAGCACATGCCATATTCTACACTGACATACACATTAGGTTCTACTTCATTATTAAAACTAAATGTTTCTACTTGCTTTTTATTTGTCACATTTGAATGAAATGATAAGAGTTAGAGAGAGCCAGAGATTTATAGAAATCGATGGAAATGTATGACCTTTCCAGAGAAGATTTAAGATCAACCAAGAAGTAGAAGTGTGTCTTCAGAGCTGCTTATATCATAAAAGCCCAAGCCTCATCCTATGCTGAGTGATGTGAAGCATTCCAGGTTGTGTGAGTGACCTTACTTTATGAATTGGTGTTTATCACATGTTCTGGATCATATGAAATGAGTAGAGTGAAAGATAGAGTGGAAGAGACTATATCAGAACTACCTTTTTCACTTCAAAGCTCAGATCATTGGCTTGGCATCATGATCTTTTGCCTTTTGAAGCTATGCCTTTTGAAGCCCATTCAATCCTGTTAAGTATACAGAGCTGTCTGTCTCAATATCATGAGGAGTAGTAGTGAAATCAGCAAAAATGGTGGAGTAGGAAACTCCAAAGTTGCATTCTTCCACAGTAATACTGATTAAATAAGGAAAACCTGTCAAGATCAACCCTTGTCAAAACTCTAGTACATAGCTAAGGGTTTAAAGCATCCAAGAAAATTCTGATTCAAGAAAAGGTGGCTTTAATGTTTTAGGAAAGCTTTGTGATGTTTTAACTTAGCCTTGCCACATACCCCTCCTCAACATGGAATCCATCTAAAAGATGCCAACTCACATTCCCAGCATGGGTCCATGGTTCTGGAAGGAGTAAAGGAGGCATTATTACCAAAAAATTGTGTTCGCCCATTGTGAACTGCTTGAGGTTCCCTGAAGTAATGCCAGAAGGTAGTTGCCTTTCTTTGGTCTAACCTAGACTGCTGTCAGGGAAGACAAGCAGCTATACAGAAAATATACCTGAAAAAAAATGAGAGTCAAATGAACAAGCCAATTGGTAAAAACATACATATACCTAAATCATGAAAGAAAAAAGCTAGGGATAAAGTTACTTTGGAGAAAAATGACTTTGAAAAAAGCACTTATGTAAGGGAGAATCTAAAAAGTTATCAATATGCCCTAGGTAGGACCCATGCTCAGAAAAGATTTGAGAAGACTCTAAGCTTTCACTTTAGCTTAAGAACTTAATTCTTCATTGCAGCAGAAATTGAGGGCTAAGGTAAAGTTGTAAATAACCAGGCTAGGCAATTAAAAAGTGCCCAACACAGAGACAATCTACAAAGACCAGGTAAGGAATGTATGCGTGTGTGTATGTGTGTGGGTGTGTTTGTGCACGCACAGGTGCCTAAGCATTTAGGGAAATCTCTGTTAAACCACTACCTAACTATAAGCTAACTAATAGAGACTTCAGAGACACACAACAAAAAATACAACCATATAAAACTAGTCTAGAAAATGAGTAAAATCATAAATAAGTATTTCTCTAAAGAAGATATACAAATGAATAACAAGCACCTGAAAAGATGTACATCAGTTATCTTATTGTTGTGGTTAGGTGCCATCAGGTCAGGCTCAACTCATAGCTACCCTCATAGCATTTTTGATGGCTGATTGTTTTGGGACTGTTCCAGGAGTGGATTTCCACATCTTTATCCCACTTTTGTAGTGCTGGGGATGAAACTCAGGTCCTCAGAGTATACAGAGAAGTACTCTACTAACTGAGCTAAACCCCAGCCTGTATCAGTAATCATGTTGTTGTTATTTTTGTTAGGTGCCATTGAGTCATGTCCGACTCGTAGTGACCCTTACAGGGTTTTCAATGGCTGATTGATCCTTCTCCCATTTTTGTGGTGCTGGGAATCAAACTCGGGACCTCAGAGATTGCAGAGCAGTGCTCTACCAACTGAGCTAAATCCCAGCCCAATCATTAACCATAGGGAAATGTAAATCATACTATAGTAAGATACCACTTCTTACCCTTTAATATAGTTATTATCAAAAAGTAATACTGAAAATAACAGAAAGTAACAAATGTTGGTTATGATATGAAAAGATCGGAATCATTATGCATTGCTGGTGGGAATGTGAAATGCTGCAGCTGCTAAGGAAAAGAGTGCTGTATTTTTTTTTAAACATAGAATTGCTATGTAGTCTAGAATGTCCATTTCTGGGCATATATATCAAACAACTGAAAGCTGAGACACAAACATATTTTTATATTCATCTTCACAGCCTTATTCACAATAGTTAAAAGATGGAAACAACACAAATTCTCATCAACAGATGACTAGATAAACAAAAAAATAGTGCTATATGCATACCATTATAGTTTGGATGGATCTAAATGTCCCCCAAACGTCTTATGTTTGGACATAGAATCCCCAACTGGTAGTACTATTTGTGGAGGCTATTGGAACTTTTGGAGGTGAGATTCTAGCTTTGTGGAAATAGCTCCCTGGGAGCAGACCAGAACCCAGAGCCTGGTTCTGGTCGCTCCTTGCTCCTGATGTACCATGTTGTGAGGTCATCTACCCTGGGCCTGCCACCTTACACCACCTCCCACCACATCATATGCCTGCCCTGCCTTTATGAACAGATTATCCTCTAACTATGAGGTTCAAATAAATCTCTTCCCTATAAGTTTGTGTCAGATAATTTTTCTATCACCATGACATACCACTTGAATAATGCACATAAAATGGAATATTATTTAGCTTTTAAAAGGAAGAAATTTTGACACATTAGAACACAGATAAACTTTGAAGACATTATGCTAAGTGAAATAAACTGGACACCCATAGATAAATATTTATATGATTCCAATTATATGATACAAACAATTATATGAGATACAAAGAGTGTCAAACTCATGGAGATGGAAAGAAGAGTAGCATTTGACAGGCACTAGTTGCACAGGAGAATAGGCTATTATTGGATAAGGGGCACAAAGTCTTAGTTTGGAAAATTAAAAATTCCATAGCTGGATGGTGGTAATGTTTGTATAACACGACATTTTGCATTTACTTAATATCACTCCACTGTGCACTTAAAATGGTAAATTATATGCTACATATATTTTACTACAACAAAAAAGTAGCTTAAAAAGTCACTAAACAAAGAAACAACTCCAGCTCATAGCAGGAAGAATATGATTTCTACAGTTCCCATTTAATATAATTCACAATGCCTAATTTTCAACAAAAAGTTATGAACCATGAAACAGGACAGCATAACCTATTCAAAGGAAAAAAAAATGAACAGAAACTGTCATTAAGGAAAAAAGACATTGAAATCAACCATTAAATATACTTAAAATAACAAAGGAAATCATAGACAAGGAAGTAAAGGAAACCAGGAAAATGATGTCTTCTTGGTCAACGGAGTTCAATTGTTCCAGGAGAAAATGTGGTGATATATGAGAGTATGGGGGAAATAAGCAGATTAGGAGGGTAGCTCAGTGGTAGAGTACTTGCCTAGCATGCAAGAGGACCTGGATTCGATCCCCAGTCCCAAAGTGGGGGGAAAAAGACTAAAATGAAAGATGTAGAGTCCTGTCTATAAGCCAAAGGATGCCAAAATGGCCATGGAAAGATGACCTGGGATTTGGCAAGGACTGTTTCAGATAGAAGGCTGAAGACCATTAGTAGGGAGGATTTACCTACTCATACATCATCTACTGGGCTGGAGGTTTGGCTTGGCTCAGTTGGTAGAATGTTGCTCTGCACTCTCTGAGGCCCTAGTTTCAATACCCAGCACTGCAAAATTGGGAAAAAGACATGGTGATCCACTCCTGAAGCAATCCTGAAACAATCAGCCATTGAAAACCCTATGAAGGTTGCTGTGAGTTGGACCCAACTCAATAGCACCTAACAACAACTGTATTGTGGACTTAGAGTCTCCAGTGAAGCTTCACACTTTTGCTTTGGTTGGAAAATATACTTTCAAGCCAAAAGAAATGGAACTAAATTAAAGTTTCTCATTGAAAAAATTGGAGTCTAACTTAGAATATAATATAATCATGATTTGTATAAATAAGATTTCCAGTTGGAGTGGGGCATATAATATACAACAGTAGAGACTTCATTCTTTGTCTGTACTTCAAAGACAGTTGAGGCACTTGAAAACACTTAGTTTACCAAAGTGAGTGCCAAGTCCTAAGCATTGGAGACCTAAAATACAATGAGTTTGACATTTCAAGAAAAATTCCAAAACTCCCTTTCTATTCTGTCTAAATATGTCACATTGAAAGTACTGCTGTGGTTTAATTCTAAATAAAGGCTTTTAAGTTATTGTTACTCTCCTTGTTACCTTTCTTCATTTGTGCTCAGTAAATTTGCTTAAACTCCTCAATTTGCATGAGGATTAACTTTCATTAACAGATGCAATTTAGAAGTGCAGTTTATAGACTAAATATGCTTTACACCCTAACCTAGTTGACATAAAGATCATCAATGTAATTGACTTCAAAGAAAGTTAATCCTATAGTTAATAGTGGGTTTTCCTATAAAACTAAGAATATGTTGAGCATGGTAGTGGTGCACACCTGTAATCACAGCGACTCAGGAAGAAAGGCAGGAGGATTTCCAGTTCAAGAGCAGAGACAGCCTGCTAAACTTAGTGAGACCCTGTCTCAAATAAAATAGTTTTTAAAAAGAGGGGGCTGAGAGCACAGCCTAGTGGTAGAGCACTAGCAATGTATGTGAGAGGCCTAGGGTTTGACCCCTAAGTATGTCAAAAAGAAGAGAAACAGATAAATAAAATCAAGAACAGTTACTAGTCAACATATATGGACTAATAAGCCTTCTCTATTTCATCACATGAAATTATACGGTTACACCAATTTGATATTCTTATGGCAAGAAATTCTCCTTAGCACTGCTGTTGTTTTGTTGTTGTTGTTGTTGTTGTTGTTGTTGTTATTGTTGTTGTTGTTGTTGTTGTTAGGTGCGTTGAGTCCAACTCCTAGCGACCCTATGTACAGCAAAACAAAACACTCCCCGATTCTGTGCCAGGCACATGATCTTATTTATGTTTAAGCCCATTGTTGCAGACACTGCATCAATCCATCTGGTGGGGGTTGTTGACCTGCCACTCTCCCAAACAAGATGTCTTTCTCCAGTGATTGGTGTCTCCTGACTACATGTCCAAAATATGTGAGACACAGTGTAGCCATCCTTGCTTCCAAGGAGCACTCTGGTTGCACTTCCTCTAGGACAGATCTGTTGGTTCTTTTGACAGTCCAATAATCATTGCCAGCACCATAATTCAAAAGCATCAATTCTTCTCCTGTCTCCCTTGTTCAATATCCAACTTTCACAACCACATGATGTGACTGAAAATGGTATGAGTTAGGAGCACCTTTGTCTTCAATGTGACATCTTTACTTTTCAATACTCTAAAGAGATCTTTTACCACAGCTTTTCCCAAAGCAATGCATCTTTTGATTTCTTGACTGCTGTTTCCACGGGTGTTGATTACAGAGCCAAGTAAAGCAAAATCATGGACAACCTCAATCTCTTCTCCATTTATTGTGAAGTTTTATACTGACCCAGTTGTAAGGATTGTGTTGATGTTTAGTCACAATCCATACTGAAGGCTATGTTCTTTGATCTTCATCTGTTGTTGTTGTTGTTGTTAGGTGCCGTCGAGTCGGTATCTGACTCATAGCAACCCTCATAGGGTTTTCAATGGCTGAGTGCTTTGGGATTGCCTTGGGAGTGGATTGCCAGGCACTTCTTCCATTTTTGGGGTGCTGAGAATTGAACTCAGGGCCTCAGAGACTGCAGCGCAGCGCTCTACCCACTGAGCTAAATCCCAGCCCATCTGTTAGGTGCCATCAAATCAGGTTAAGTTGGCTTTCCTTTTTGCCTTTTAGTAGATCTGTTGGATGAGAAAAAAAAATGGATGGGAGAGAATATCTTTGCTGAGTTCACTCTTAGCCTGGTTAACCACACTCCAGATCTATGCACAGATGGGCTGCCTGCACAGGAAATAGAAATTAAATTCCGCTCCTACTCACAACTTGAGCCTCATCTCTATAGCAGTGGTTCTCAGCCTTAGCCATATGCTGCAATCACGCAATGTACCTTAAAAAATTCCAATGGCTGTGCCTCACTCCAGGATTCTGATATACTTAGGTCAGGATGCAATCCAGGCCCTAAGAATTTGCAAAGCTGCCCAGTGATCCTAATGGGTGACCTTGTTTTTGGGAGCTGCTACTTTCAGCACCTAACATTAACAACAAAAGCTTTACTTTTTTAATACTTTACCTGTAGCCAGATGAAGCAAGAAAGTGCTTGGGAACTTTTGGAAAGGGAAGGAGGTTCTCTCAATAAGAGACTGCTATAGAAAATAGCAAGGATAGTGTCTCTTGTAGTCTACTAATTAGTAAGTATACAAGGACATCTCATTTGCTCTGGCTGCATGCTAATAGATAATATTAGCATGTTTATACCATCAACCTATTTGTAATTTCACATAGTGTATCTGACAACACATTAGGCCACTATCTGCTTATGTGCTGTACTTAGTTGAGATAAAGCTTGTGCCTTGTCAATGTTGTTGTTAGGTGCCATTGAGTCAGGTCCAATTCATAGCAACCCTACATACACCAGAATGAAACATTCCCCAACACTGTGCCAGACACAAGATGATTTTTATGTTTAAACCCATTGTTGCAGACATTGTGTCAGTCCATCTAGTTGAAGGTCTTCTTTTTTGTGAGTGGTTGTTGACCCACCACTCTCCCAAACATGATATCCTTCTCTAGGGATTTGTCCCTCCTGACAACATGTCTAGCCATCCTTGCTTCCAAGGAGCACTCTGGTTGCACTTATTCTAGGACAGATCTATTGGTTCTTTTGGCAGTCCATGAGAACACTGATGCTTTTGAATTATGGTGCTTTGGCAATAAATGGATTCAGTCATTAAATTTCAAGAATATCTGGTTAGTGTGTCAAGTGAGTGGCTGTATGAAACATCTCAACTTAGGTTGTTTTTTAGCTGTGAACCTAGTACACACCTCATCAAAATGTTGTTTCTAAGAAACATGACAACAGATATTCTTCATTCCTTCAAAGTCAAACAGAGTTGGGAAGTGATATGTGATTTATCCCTGTTGAATGTGAAAGACAACATTTCTTAAGAAGTACATGAATATGAATGAAATGGCATTCGTTACTTAAATATCACCAAATGAACATAATATTTCTGTTGGCCACCTTTTAAGCAGCTAGTTTTTCCATAGAATATATTTCAGCTTTATTTTCCTTGGTTGGTAATCATAGCATTGAATTTAATAAATAGACATTATTGAATTTTCTTGGAATGTTTGTGATGTTATAACATAAATTTAGTGTACAATTGGCTATGATACATGGCTACTTTTCTATAGTACCTACAGGCAGTGAAGTCTATTTAAAATTTTCTGGACCTTAGTTACCTAACTTGAGCTGTCTTAAAAACATAAATTACCTCTGCTATTTTAAAGCTATACTTTCATGAGATATATTGTCAATATAAGCAGATGCTTTCTGTGATCCTACCAGCACTATGTTGATTCTATAATTTTACTAGTGTCATTTGTATTTGGCGGTTCCTTGGACTGTTGTGCAATAGGCAATTTGGAATTGCAAGATGGAGAGGAAAGATGACAGAATTGAAATTCTGACCCTGAGACAGCTGGATAACTTGATCAAACATATCTAGTTTCTGTCTATGAAGTCACTGTTGACATTTTGGACCATTGTGTGATATCAACATGGTCATTTGTCACACAAACATTGGAAAGGAGTAGCACTTTCAGCCAACTAAAATGCTAAAGACTTCCAGGATAATGTCTTGGTTTGTGTATTCCTGACCTTGCACTCTAGGGAACTTGGCCCAAATCTAGGAGCCAGTATTATAGTTTGAGAAAGGTATTGCAGTTAACATTTTAAGAAGGTAGAGTGTAAAAATAGTGCCTCAGATATAGATCTGTGGTGATTTCATTATATTTCCTCCTCTGTCTTAAACCCCTTTTACCAATTTATAGCCTAAATTATCCAGACACCCACACATCCACTCCAGTTTTCCCCTAGTAGACCACTTCACACCTGAGGACACAATGCTTGTAAATTTAGCATTCTATAACAACATCAAGATCTTTATGGAAGTGCTCTCTAAGTTGTGATAGAAAAATCTTCCTTTCAAATTGCAAATATTTTGCATGAACTTCATGATGCCCATAAAACTATCTTTTGCTGGCATACATCAAACTACTTTATGGTTCTTTAAAATAGGTTAGCAATAATCACTATTAATAGGTGGTATGTATCTACTCCACTTAAAAGCAGCCAGTGTTGAAATCTCTATTTAGAGCTGTTAAAAGTTTTTAAAGTCACTCTTTAGAAGTTGCGACTTAGCAATTGAGTCTGTGGCTTTGAAGTAAATTTATACTTTAAAGGGAATGTATGATTAGTTGAGTTTTCAGATCTCATACCAAATTGGTAATCCAAAGAAGTCAGAAGTTCTAAAATGCAATGTTTTAAAAGGGCATGCATGCATAGTTATAATACTTCCTTATTAACAAAACTTCTTTGAAAAGAAGAATCTCTTCTTATATTATCAATTTTTAAAAACAAGAGATCAGGTTGCTGTAGTTTGGACATGAAATATTCTCTAAAGCCCTATTTGTTAAGACTAGATTCCAAGCCTGTGGCACTATTAGGAGGTGGTGGAATCTTTGAGAGGTAGAGCCTAGTGGGAGGAAGTTAGGTTTTTGGCAGCATGCACTTAAAAGTGATGTTGGGACATTAGCCCCATCCTGTCTATCTCTTTTGCTTCCTGGCAACTATGAACTTAGAAGCCTCATCCACTATGTACTCCTGCTATGATGTACTATCTCACCATAGGCCAAACAAGTGTGGACTGAAAACCTCTGAAACTGTGAGCCAAAATAAACCTTTCCTCTTGATAAGCTCTTTATCTCAGGCATTTGTTATAGCAAAAGATAGCTGAGTAACACACAGGTATGCTTGAAAAACAAGATATTCATGTAATCTATAGAACATTGTTCAAGCTCCAAGTGAACTTCAAACAACCCAAACCAAATATATGCTGAGTAGAGAATATTATGGCTGCTGGAAAACTTTAAAATATGAAAAGTTCCCATGACTCATCATATTTTACCTCTGAGAATTTTCTAGCCAAGTTTGTTTTTGAACTGAGGTCAAAAATCAGTTACTGTGTGGGCTTTTCTTAAGGGATGATTTAATGAAAGGGCCTAGTTATTGAAACATATGCTGCCTTCCTTTCAAAAGATTTCCTTAAAGTGTGATGATTAAAGCCTAGGGAGAAAGAAATTTGTACTTTTCAAAATCTCTATGAAGTACCCCACAAGAAAAAATAAAAAAGTTCTGAAGCCCTACATATAATGAATAAATACTCCTTTGAGCTTAAAAATCAAGAAACATTTGTTATTTTCACTCCTTTTCTTGAAAATGTTTTTGAGGCCAATGTATACTGTACAGAATATTCATGTTTATTTCCAAAGAAAAGCAAACTGCTTTATTCTGAATTGTTTTAAACATAGAATGGGGAAGATTCCAAATGTTCAATAAGTGCTTTTAAAAACCTAAGCCATTACCCTGTAGTAAATCTCATTTGATGGGTGTCTTAAGCTGGATTCCTTAGGGGCAGAATGTGATAGAATATTGGAAGTACATTATGTTTATCTGAAAGGGGGCTTCAAAAAACACTAATTTTTGAGTACAGAACAATAGAGTGAAAGGTAGACAGGCAAATAGTGTGAGTTAACAAGTGAGTTACCACAGTCTATGACTGGAACCTAATGCCATTGGGGTTCCTTGGATGAGAACAGAAACACACATTTTATTGTCCCATTTGAGGAGTGAGGGAGCTGGGGTGTTTTTATATCAACTCCTATCAGTGTTTGATGGTAGATGTGAAAGAAGGCATTTCATTGAGCCATTTCTTATGCATGCCATGCCTCCATGCTTGGCCCTGCTAAACATAAGCAAGGATGGCCCCAGGTAGAAAACTTTAGTTCTTTACATTAAAAGTCATTTGCTGAGAGCCCAGTGCAGTGGCCCACACCTGTAATCCCAGCGGCTCCAGAGGTGGAGGCAGGAGGCTCACAAGTTCGAGACCAGAAGCAGCCTGCCTAATTTAGCAAGACCCTTTCTCAAAAAAGTAAAAAAAAAAAAAAAAAAAAGGCTGGAGGCAGCTCAATGGTCCAGCACTTGCAAAGCATGCAAGCATGAGGCCCTGGATTCAACCCCCAGTACCCCACAATTAATTAATTAATTAATTAATTAATTTTTAAAAAGTCATTGACTGGAGTTTGTGGAAATAATGAGAACCCAGAAAATGTTACTGTAACACTGACTACATCTAGTACAATGAAAATAAATGACTATAACATCCAATTATATAGTGGATAGACATTTCTCCTGAGGAAGAATAGCAATAGTAAATACATGTCAGAAATTAAGCAAACTCTAGTAATCAACCAGGTTGTAATCCCTGCTACTTGGGAGACTGAGGCAGGAGGATTGCAAGTTCAAGGCCAGACTGAACCACATAGAGAGACCCTACCAAAAAATAAAACAAACAAACAGTAAACTTCTCTGGCAATCAGAGAAATGCAAATTAAAACAAAAGATGAAGCCAATTATTGATACTTTTAGTTATCAATTTTTTATTAAAAACTACATGCTGATAAAAGCTAACATAGGCAAGGGCAGTATTAAAAGTGTTAGAATCATTTTTAAAGCCACTTGACATTGTATTTCAACAGATAAAGTAATTTTCACATGGCTTGACCTAACAATTATATTTATAGGATATAAGTAAACAAGATATGGCAGTAATCATGAAGAGAGCTATAATACTCCTGATGTCTAGAAAACAGGGAAAGGGTTAAGTAAATTCTAGAATATGCCATCATTGTCTATTTATATAACCAACAAGATTACGTTTCTGAAAATATAAATATTAGCATGAAAACAAATGCTTAGACTGTAGCAATTGTTACGATAAGTAGAAAAAAATGATACATAAAAATACACATGGATTCTATTTACAACTATCTTATTTTTCTAACAGCATTAAAAAATACCAGAACAAAATACATCCCAAATACCAACACTGATTAAAATTTACTGCCAAAGTCAATTACAGTGTTTTATTTGCAAAAGTCACAGAAAATCCAGCTCTTACTGGTTTAAATAGTGAAATTTATTGCTTCATGTAACTGGAACTCCCAGCAGTGGGGATTCAGATTTGATCCATCTAGGCACCCAACCTGGTCTCACAAGGCCAGTTGTTTTCTTTCTCTTCACCCTTTCTTCTAGTGTCTGCTTCAAGCTAAAGCAACCTCTCCTCTGCATTGTCATTTGGTGCCAGCAGAAACTGGAACTAGATACATTGGTCACATGCAGGATCAGAATGAGTACTCTTGTCTCTCAACCATTAAATGAAATCTCAGAGTTCATTCTTATTATGTGGGATACATTCCCATTACTGAGTCAAAAACTATGACCAAGGGATAATATTGGCCATAAGCTAATCAGGGCATCTCTTTGCTACCATGGTGGAATTAGTTCCACTCTAAACCTGAGGCTGCTACCCAGCAAGGGAGGCACAGAATGGTACTAAGGAACCAATGTCAATATCTACTACAGTATCTGAATGTGTCTTTGCATGTGCATGCATATAGTACATATACCTACTTATGTACCCATCAAGGAAGGAAACATAACCAAACTTACCCAGCTGATTCACTTTTTCATTTATTCCATCAGCACAGATTTCCTTAGTACCTGCCTTGTTCAAGATATTAATCTAGGCACTCCAGAAACAACACTAAAAATGGGACAGATAAGGTCCCTTTTCTTATGGAGCTGACATCTCAGTGGAAGAAAACAGGCGGTAAACAAATAAATGAACAAACAGGAAAAAGTGATGTGAAGAAACTGAAGCAAGGTGACATTTGGAGTGTCCAGATGGAACTTCGTTTTTTGGAGTGGTTAGAGAAGGACTCTTTGAAGAGGTGACATTAAAGATGAGATCTGTATGACCAGGATATAGAGCACAACAAGAAAAAAGCCCATTGTACAAAGAGGATAGAAAGTCAAGCAATCCTAGGGTTTTGGAGAAATCACCTGACGTCCTGCAGAGCGCAGATGTGATATAAGAAATGGAGTGTGCGATGAGAAGTGTTTGGAGCTACGAACTAATCTGGAGTTAGTACAAAGATACAGATCCTCTAAAGTGTGGAACACTGTCATAGGAATCTGAGTTTTGTGCAAAAAGCAATGAGACTCTTTGGAGTATATTTAGTAAAGAAGGGAAAATATTCACTTATGTCTCTTAAAGATTTCCTTAAGGGCTGACTGTTTATAAAATGCATGTTAGAGAGATAACAGAGAACCAGGTTAAGAGCTGCTGTACTAGTCCAGGTGAGGGGTGTTGGTGAGCTGAACTAAGGAGTGATAGAGGGAGAGGAAGGGACAGCCTGGGGATATGCTTTGTGGAGGTTCTGCCCTTTGTGGCATTGATGGAGAAAACAAATAGAGCTCTGAACCTCAGAGAATAAAGGCTAACCCGATTTTTTATTTGAACAATGTATAGAATTACAGGTAGAGACTACAATCAGAAAGACAAGGGGAGGGGATTTGGAAAGGAAGGAAATAGGAAAATTAAGCATTTGAAGTTCAAGATTTCTATTAGTTACTCTTCCAGGTCTGGCCCAGTTCAAAAATGAAAATGAGCCACCTTGTTTTCAAAAAATAGAGGGATAAAGTGCAATTAACATTAATAAAATATAAAATTTTATTTTTTCTTTTTCTGATGGTCTTTCTCTCTTGACTTATCATAGAGCACATTTAATTTGCTATTTAATTTCATTCCAAGTAAATGAAAATTAAAATTATATATTACCTGCATGACTTTTAGCATTTATTTTTATATATTGCAATTTATAAAGTACATATAAAAGCATTTAGCTTGCATAACAAATCATCAAAATTATGCAATTTCTCTTTCATAGTCTGTAAGTACCTGCATATTTTGTTTTTACCAGGATAACAGAAATGCTGAACAAAACAAACTCAGTTGTTTTTTATTTCACTTCTTGAGAAATGCACATTCTACCAACACTTGCTTCCTTCAGCTTACTGATGAGTAAGAGAGGACTGAAAGGAAACTGAACTATAGGTTGTCTTAACTTTTCCAGTGTTTTTGTTATTATTTTAAGTGTGGGTGTTGATTATAGGGAAATGATACAAATAAGACTAGACTTAGTGACAGCTGTTGCCTTCATTCTGCTTTGGAAGCAGATCTGATTCTAATAGGAAGCATGGTTCCCAGGGTCATGAGATGTCTCCCTGAACGCCCTGGATATGTGTGCTCAAGCATTTTGTAGATGCTGCATTTGAATGTGACAGCAAGGAACACTGGACATGTTTATTGCATGTCTCCTTTGCTCCTGTGAATTATCCATTGTCCAATCAGACTTCAGGGACAAATCACGGGTTCAAAGATCAAATGATTAAGAAGTACAAGACAGTGGCTGCGATACATTAACCTAGAATAGACCTTGTGAATTTGTCCCTGAGGTGACTACAAAAGTCTCACACTCATAAGGTCGATTATGCATTCATGTGAAAAGTTGTAGAAAGTAGACACTGGAGTCTAGAGTTCACGGTTGCAGGCATACACTTCAGAGTTGTTTGTATTTATATATCAAATATTTTAGAACATAGACAGGAAGAGACCACCTAGAGGAATTATGCAGATGAGTAAAATGACTCTGAAAAGAACCCTAGACATTCCAGTAACATAAAAAGGATGGACCAGCAAGGTATATTGAGAAGGAATGGCAAGCTAAGTAGGAGAAAAACAAGAGTACAAATCTGAAAACCCATCCAAAGTCAACATTTAAAATAGAGGAACTGTAAGGCCCTGGGTTCAATTCCCAGTGCCACAAAAATGAAAGAAAGAGAGAAAGAGAGAGAGAGAGAGAGGAGAAAGGAAAAGAGAAAGAAGGACATGGCTACTTAAGTTGAAAACTACTGAGCACTCAAGCAAGATGAGAACGGAAATATCATCACTGGATTTTGCAGTATGGAGGTCATTTATGACCTTTATGAAAGCAGTCTTTCTAGAGAAGTGGGGACAAATATTCACAGGAACATTCAGAAGACAGGGTATGGTGAGAAAAGAAATAGCATGGGTGTCATTTTTTTCAAGAACTTTGGCTAGAAAAAGGAGCAGAGAAATGGGGCAAAAGAGTTGGTATCAAGGGACTGGTATTGATGAGTATGACACTAGTTCATTTTAAAAGCTGTGTAGGCTTCCATTAGTCTTTTAAATATTTTCGATATTTGGACTCTTTCTAAAATTTTCTTTGTGTTTGTATTTTCAAATAATATTTTATGAATGTTCATTTCTACATCAATATGGTTGTCAAACCTGTTTGCTGGTTTTTCCTGACATCAACAGGAAGAGTTCCCCATGGCTCCCATTCTAGCTCACGTGTATGAGGGTCTGACCAAATGACCTTTCTGATCTCTCTTCAAAAAGCCCAAGTTCTAAATGGCTTCCCTGTGTTTCACTCTGATCTCTAATCAGCAAAATTTACCCTAAATTCTCAAAGGCATAAAATCATTTTTTCTTTTTGTTTGTTGTTTCTCTCTGAGCAGCATTCTGAAGTATCAATGGATGATTACAATGATATTTTCCTTCATGCCTTCAGACCATGATCAAATGAAAAGAAAACAAAAAGCTGAGAATTCCATGCCTCTTTATGCCTGTTATTTCAGAATAATTGAACATTTACATTTTTGCAGAGTGGCTAATCGACATCATTCCATGGGCATAAAAGGAATAAGATAAATGCAGATCATTTTAGAGTTCCCTTTAAGACTTTTTTTTTTTAAAGTCTGATTCATACTTAAAGTGTGTAATTAGATCTCTAAATGTTGCAGCAGTTGGTTTACACAATAAAAGAGAAGTATGAAGACCACACCACAGTTCTATCTTTTTTCAAATAGTAAGGTTAAGGGTATCTGAGGATCACATAATTTTAAAATTTGTTAGAAAAAACAGGAATAATAAGTGTGTATGATTCTTAATAATTTTTCCACAAAAAAACAATTGTTGGAAGTATCTTATTTTGGATTTGTCCAGTTGCTGGTCCTGAGTCAAGGATTTGAATGAATATAGTTTCTTTTGAGGGAATTCTTTTGAGGGAGATATAAAAGGAATGTAGTCAATAAAGGTCTTGTTGTCGTGTCGGTCATGACTGTGGGCACCCAGAGCCAATCCCAAACTATGAGGCAAGGTTCAATCCAGGCCTCAGTGCTCCCATATGAGCTGCAAAGGAGCTGTGATAGTTATTCACCAACTTTCCACAGTTATGGGTTGAAAGCTGTTTACAAGTGATATCAAATCTGTGGTACTGTCAGGCTGCAAGGTGCTAACCAGGCTGTGGTCAAAGCAAAATCATGCCAGCCAAAATGATACAAAGGTTGGTAGTTAGAAATCAAGTCCAAGTGCAATAAAATGATATGAGGCAACACTGGGGGACTAATAGAAAATTGTGTTGAGGTTGGCAGAGGGTAGGGGTATAATAGTGGTTAAGACAGAGTTCCTCCAGGACTTATGTCTGATGCTGATTCAAATGGAGACCTTGTACATCCCCTCTAGAAATTATTCATCTAATATATTCCCTCAATTGGCTCATGAGAATGTAGAAGAATCTTGACATCTAGTTATTTGCTTAAGGATGTACACATGCAGTAAGGAAACTGGACATCTTGATGGCTTAATATGTGAGTTTAAAGAATACCAGTAAAATACATCTTTAAATGTTTAGAGGTAAAGAAAATAGCTCTCTTGGACATTCATGTGAAGCCTTTCAAAACAGAACCTCCTCTTCCTCCTCCTTTTGTGGTACACAGGGACGCACATATACATTGTAAGTGCTCTACCACTGGGCTGCATCCTCAGTTAGTTTTTTTATTTTTTTATCTTGAGACAGGATCTAAGTAGGTTATACAGACTGCGTCTGGCCTCAAGCCTGCAATCTTCCTGCCTTGACCTCCCTAGTCTTTGGGATTATAGGCATGAGCAACGATGCCCAGATACAAAAATAGAAACTAATTTATACTATGTCCCATCCAGACTCAGAAACTGGCAAGGATGCTAGTCTAGACAACAATTTGCCGTTCTCCATGGAAGATTTTTTTTTTTTTTTTTTTTTTTTTTTAGTGGTACTGAGGCTTGAACCCAGGGCCTCACACTTGCATGCTTTGCAAGTGCTGGACCACTGAGCTGCTGCCTTCAGCATACTTTTTTACTTTTTTTGAGACCGGGTCTTGCTAAGTTATGCAGACTGCCTCTGGTCTCGAACTTGTGATCTTCCTGCCTCCACCTCCCAAGCTGCTGGGATTACATGCATGTGCCACTGAGCCCGGCTTTCATGGAAGATTATTGTCGCCACAGAATATCTCCATGGATGCATAGAGTACATAAGACTCCCATGTTTTCTTTCTTGACTCAAACATAAATCCAGCAAAGGCCAGTCATGGGAAATGTCAGAACTTTTCTTTTGTCCTTTGAATTAGACTAGAATCAAACAGTAACCCCATCTCAGCAGTTTATCTGGAGAAGAATTCTCCCTTAGGGTTTTGATGACCCCCTGTGGTGGGCAGGATTGATTCACCATAAGTAAGAATACTCCTGGCTGTTGCTCAGCTCACCCAAGGAAGCCCACAGAATAATTCCCATTGATCTGACCTGTTTGCACAGTGGAGCGGGATCAGACAGCAAAGTGAAATTTCAACCTGAAATCATCTCAAACTGACTTCACATGACACTTATCTCCAGTCCACCTCCAGTGACTGTGGTCTATGCTACTTGCTGTATCTCTTTACTTCATATTAGTGATAAGCTTAAAAAATACATCAGTTACACTTTGAAATGCACCAATGAAATAAAGAACTAAAACCTCTTGCTTCATGGAGGACATTAGTCCTCAAATATTTGCATATTAACTAAGTCAAAATACTATAGACTGATTTATAAGACACAATGAAAATATCCCAGTAAAAATCACACACACTCAACATATTTTCAAGTAAAATGCAATAGCACTTTTTAAAAGTCACTTAGAAAATCTAATTTCTTCTTTAATTTTGTAAAATGACTTCCCAGTTGGCCAAATTAACAATTGAAAACAATCTTCTGACTATTGGTGGGCATTTCTGCCTAATTTTCATTAAAGTTAGTTGTTTAGCCTCTCCTCCTGAAGCACATAACCTGATTTTGCATCTTAATAAAGAAATTCTATTTAGGAGTTCAGGGACTGTGCTATGCCACTAAAGGTGTTAATATGCTACCTTTGTTATTGATGAAAATTTTCTAGTCTAAGATAAATAAACCATTAAGCAATAAATAAGAAATAAAGAAAGAAAAGAAAGGAATATCCTGTGACCAGATATATTGTTATTTCCTCTCCTTTTCATTTTAGCAAAAGTTCTGGAAACAGCACTTTATACTGATATAGACAATATTCATCTAGACAATAGTTCCAGATAATATTTAAATGTATAAGAGTAATGGCCAAACTGCGTCTTACATATTTCGGGCATGTCGTCAGGAGAGAACAATCCCTGGAGAAGGACATCATGTTTGGAAGAGTGGCAGGTGAACACAAAAGAGGAAAACCCTCCACCAGATGGATTGACACAGTGTCTGCAACAATGGGCTTAAACATAAATATGATTGTTTGCCTGGTGCAGAATTGGCAAGTGTTTCGATCTGCTGTACATAGGGTTGCTATGAGTTGGACTCGACTCCACGGCACCTAATAACAACAACAAGAGTAATGTTTAATACTCTTTGTGCTCTCTGAGGCCCTGGGTTCAGTCCCCAGCACCGCAAAAGTGGGAGAAAGATGGGATGGACAGCCCACCCCTGAAAACAATCCTGAAACAATAAGCCATTGAAAACCCTATGAATAGCAAAGAAGCACTGACATAGTTCCAGGCATGGCACAGTGTTGGCAAATGTTTTGTTCTGTTGAAGATGGGGTTACTGCTATGAGTAGGACTTGATTCGACAGTATCTAACAACAATACACATAAGGCATATATACCTATATAGCTAAAAAGGCAAACTCATTTTACAAATATTTAGGGAATATATAGCATACAAAAATCTCAGAATATAGTTTATTACTTGCCTCTAGTGCCAAAGGAAAATTAACTTCCTGGCATCTCCTTCTAGTAGTGTTTTTTTAAGCATTTATTCTTTTTTTTTTTCTTTCTTACAAGTGGAAATAAAGTAAAATGTGGTGTTGTGTTTCATGGCATTTTTATTTTAATGGTTTTTTTTTAAAAGTTGTAGCCATCAATGTAATATTAATTATATAATAATCCATATACCATCGGACTTTTGTTGAGTTTTTCAAGACAATGTGTGGCAGTGAGTGAAACCTGAAAAACAAACCACGTGCAGTATAGGAAGGACAGAAGCAATATTGGTGAATCAACCTTAATTTTATAGTGATAGGTTCCAGAAAGGGAGTAGAGTACCCCTACAGAGAAGCTGGGTGTGAAAGAATGAAATTTTGAGAACAAATCATATTAATGAAATACCAACAGTCAGATCATGCATTTGTAGACATATGAGATTAATACTTTTTAGAGCCTTGAAAGTAACTGTTTTGAGTCCAAAGACCAGTTCACATTTTCCTTGATGACTTTTTAACTTAAACAATCCTAATCGGCAAACAAAAAATAAAAACTTTAAACATTCCCCATTGTGTGTGTCCCCATTTGGTTCATAAGTCTTTCTACCTAAAAGGTCTTATTAAAGTGACATTTAAAAAATTTATTAAACTTAAATGGTTAAAGGGAAATGCCTGACAATAAGCCATGTGATTTCTTGTCTCTTAACTAATTATTAGGTTATCAAATATTTTAGTTCTTTTCCCTACTCTCTCCCTTCTTTGATTTTTGTTTTCAATGTTAAAATGCCAAGGAGCTCATTACTGCTTCCTGTACTTAATTGTCTTGTAAAAACCATTTGTGCTTTTTACCTACCAGATTCTCATTATAACTGGGGCTGTGCACATGGGCTGTGGTGTCACCGTCTTTGTGAACATGTCTTTGAAAACTGCCCCATAGCTAATAAACCTGACCCCTTCAGCCCATAGGGACCTCTTCCATCTCTGTTCTAATAAAACTTACTAACAATTAACTCATAACCCTAACCTTTGTGAGCCTTTGTAATTTATTTTTGGTGTACTCATTTCTTTGTCTTCACTGATTAATAGCTTAGTAAGGGCATGGACCGGGCAACGGTTTTTGTGCGTACATTACAAATACCAACTAGTGTTTAGCACGTATTATATCTGCCATGAATATTTTTGTTGAATAAGACAACTTCCTTTGCATGGACATGAGGTGGCCACTTCTGTATAATTCTCCTCTACAGGGGAATTAGAGCAATACTTCAGTGTATGCAGGTTGTAAATAATCAGATCTGAACAGCCCTTGATCTGTTGAAGCACAGTGAGCAAAGGGAACAAAATTGTTGGCCTGAAAACATGAATTAATGACAAATAACTTCTTCTGAATGAGAAATGCAATGCCAAAAGTAAGTGTTGATTGGTTGATGAGAAGTTAAATGGAGGACACATGTAAGTGATTTGTAAAAGGAGTGACAGTATTAAAGACACAAAGTATGCAAATAGTTCTAGCCAATACTGTTTAAAGGACTACCCAGAGCTTAAAAAAAATAGATTAAACTCTTAGGAGAAACAGCCCTTGCATATTTCCCCAGTTATTTCTCTGGGTGTTTTCAGTACTTCTTTGTCCTATCCTACTCAAGATCATTAAAAAAGAAATCATCCATGACCTGGATTCCTGTGAAATAATTCACATTGTGTCTTAGCTCTTTTTATCATAACTTGCAACAATGATTCAAACTCTTATTTAAGCCTATCATATATAGTAACAAGTGAGTAGATCAATAATAAGAGGGATATTCATATACAGACCTGAGGAAATATCATGTAGCAGTCACATCTTAATAGGAATACATATTGGTTCAATGGAAATTATTTAATAAATGTAAATCTTGACTCCCACATATTATGGTAAATGATAGAATATTAATCCTGTTTGTTTTTGAAGCACTTCTTTTCCTCTGAGTATACTTGCTAGGACTTACTTTCCTGGAAGATTGATTACCCTTAGGGTCTCTCGTCTTCATCACCACCACCTCTTTGTACCCATGCCCTTAGACTTGTAACTTTATAATTGCCTTCCGCTCTGCCCCAGTAGAGTGACTCATATTGCAAATGAGATGCTGGCAAATGTGACATTCACAAGGAAAATAAAAGCATTTGTGTATTAGGGCTTGCTCTTAGGCTTGTCCTCTGACACTCTCCTCTGACACTGATATGTCTAGGCTAGCCTGCCAGGAAAGGAACACATGGAGTAGAACTAAGCATATTTGTCTTAGCCAAAGTCACCGTGGATGAGGCAACAGCAAGTCCACCTCCACACGCGTGTGCAGGCTCGGTGGAGACCAGCAGAACTATGCAGCCAACCTGCAGAAGTACAAGCTAAACTGCTCCTTATTGTTTTAAGCCACTATGTATTGGGGTAATTTATTACCTAGCATTAAGATGACAATACTAACTGATATACCTTGATTTTTCAATATTTAAATTACCTGCTGCTTCTTAATCATAAATACACAAGCATATAAAGCATGGCCTGCAGCTGTACCACTGTGGAAACCAATCCCATCAGATCTTGGAAGCTAAGCAGGGTCGGGCCTGGTTAGTACTTGGATGGGAGACCACCTGGGAAAACCAGGTGCTGTAGGCTTGGGAGAAGGACCTGGAAACCCACTCCCAAAAATCAATCAGCCATTGAAAACCCTATGAATAACAGAGAATCACTAACAGTAGTGTTTCGCCTGTTGTATGTAGGGTTGCCATGAGTCATACAGCAACTCAAGGGCACCTAATGACAAGGATGATGAAGAATGAATGGAAAATCCTTTAATATGTCCAGGGTCTTCTCAGGACATAATTATCAAATTGAATTTTAAAATGTGATGAAATTATTTTCTACAAAACACTGAGAAAATTTGAGCCCTTATCTCTTCATTTTTATTTTCTCCACCACAAAGAACTAAACAACCACTCCATAGTGGCTAACCCCTAGTTGGTACCACTCTGTGGCCCCATTCAGACTCCAGAACTCTTCCTGAAATAAGGCTGAGACTTGTCTCCAGCTGAAACTGCACCTTTGCTTAGATTCTTCCACCTCCAGTCTTTTATCCCATCTTCCCTTATATGTTTTTCCTATAGAGCTTCTCCCAGTAAATCACTGTTTTAACAATTCTCATCTTAGGCTTAGTTTCTGGGCAGCCTGACCTAATCTACCCAGCCCTAGAGAACTTTAGGGAATGAACATAGACTCTCAAGCATATATCTCCCATATTAAATGGCAAACTGTTAGAACTTTATGATCTTCACGCTTACTGTGAGCAAAGAGCATCCGTTTGATTCCTAAGCTTATGGTAATATCATTATGTAACTCTCCTCCATTTCTTTCTGTGTACCTAAGAGAAACCTCAAAAGTACTTTCAAGGGGAGTTTTCAGTTTTGCACTCTGAACTTTGGATCTGCCTTCATCTAACTGACAGAGGGAGAAACAAAATTCCATTGTATTAGTGTGGCATTTAAGGTAGAGAAATTTAGCAACAGTAGGCAATCGTGGGGAGCAGTCATTTATGCCTGAATTATACCATTGTAGCTACTTAACATGCTGAACCATTCCTCTCTGTCTGGAAAAATCATAAAAAGGGGCCCGTCAGCACTCTGAGTCACTGCTAAGAAGCTTATGCGTCCTCACACCTGCATTTAAATGAGTGTTTCCGGGGTGAAAAATAAGGACCTCAGAGAAATGAAATGAAGCACTCTAGCAGAGAAAACAATATTGGTTTCCATCTGCATTTATAAATTAACTTCAGAAAGAACATTTATAGAATTAGTTTAATTATTAACAACAGTTATTTTGAATGACTTTTTTAGTTCATACTTTTTTTAAGTGAGGAAAGATCATATAAGATGGGCTATAATCAAGTGGGAAAATTTGATGATGCCCTAAATATGAAGGTACAGCAACTGATAACAGGGCATACCATGCTGCACAAAGAAGAAATTCTATAAAAATGTTGTGAACATATAAAGCATATCAACTATTAGGTCAGTGTGGTAGCTCATGTCTGTAATCCCAGCAACTCTGGAGGTGGAGGCAGGTGGACTTCAGATTCAAGACCAGAGGCAGCCTGAGTAACTTAGTGAAACCCTGTCTCAAGATAAAAAATAAAAAATGGACTGAGGGTGTAGCCCAGTGGTATGGCATTTGCAAAGTATGTGTGAGGCTCAGGGTCAACCCCCAAATCCAAAAACAAAGAAGAAAAAATGTCATGTCAAATATTGGATTCAGATCTAGGACTTGTCAATACCTCATCTTTAGTTTACTCTTTCTTAATTTTTACTTCTTACTAAGGGATAATTTCCCCCACATGTCTGTCAACTTGTCACGCTGTGGGTGCTGATGTGTTGCTGTGATGATGAAAGCTATGCTACTGATATTTCAGATACCTGCAGGGCCTCCCATAGTGGACAGGTTTCAGCTGAGCTTCCAGACTAACACAGACTAGACAGAAGGACCCAGCTGCCACTCCTAAAGCAATTGTTGTTGTTGTTAGGTGCCCTAAAGTCGTGTCCGACTCATAGGGACCCTTATAGGGTTTTCACATGCAGATTGTTTTGGGATTGCTTCATGAGTAGATTGCCACATCCTTATCCCATCTAAAGCAATTAGCCACGGAAAACCCTATGAATAGCAGGGAAGCACTAACATAGGACTGGAAATTGAGGATCTCCAGTCTGAAATGCATTTAAGAAACAACTAGGGAAGAGTTGCCTCCTCAAAGTAATGAAGGGAATAGAGTAAATTCCCTGAGAACTCCATTTGCTGATTTGGCATGATTCAAAATGAGAGGAAACACAGTGGTTGCACAATGGGCTGAAATATTCAAAGATCATGTGCATGGCACAGTGTTGAGCAATGTTTTGTCCTGTTGTACCTGGGGTCTCTGTGAATCACATCCAACTCAACAGCACCTAATAATAACAAGGCATAACTTAATGAGTACAGAGTGTAAGTCCTAAATAGACATCTTCACTAATTTACATACATGCACATATACAACAGAATCACCTCCCATCTTGAAATAGAGAGTTTTGTGTACCCCAGGAAGCCACCTCAATCACCTCTCCACCTAATGGTAACCACCATTTTGACCTTCCATCATAGCATTTCTTGAATGTTCATGTTTCTATGCAAGAATTGATTCTGTGAGTAGTGGTGAGAATAATATAGTCATAGCATCCTTTGCTTCCTATTTCTAGTGTCTTTTTAGGTCATCATAATCTCAAGAAACCATTAGTCTTTTGCTGCTTACATTCAGAAGGGCTCACCTTGGCATTATTCTTAAGAGGAACTCACTATTCCTTTCTTCCCTTTCTCTCTCTCTCTCTCTCTCTCTCTCTCTCTCTCTCTCCTTCTCTTCCTTCCTTCCTTCCTTCCTTCCTTTCTTTCTTTCTTTCTTTCTTTCTTTCTTTCTTTCTTTCTTTCCCTACTTACCTACTTACTGTGGTACTTGGAGGTTGAACCCAGGACCTCCCATGCTCATTGCAAGTAGGCTACCACTGGGTTGCACCCTCAATTTATTTTTAATTTTTAATTTTTAGTCAGTGTCTCAATAAGTTATGCAAGCTGCCTGTGGTCTTGAACTTACGATCCTCCTGGTTCCACTTTCCAAGTCGATGGGATTATAGGCATGCACAACTGCACCCAATCTTTATCAGGAATGCTTGGCCATGATATGGCTGGATTCTCAATAAGATCTTGGAGATGCTATTCACTTTCTGGGGGCAAAACGCTTCCAGGATTCTCAGCACTGTCATTCCAGGTGCATGCCTAGATGCACATTCTAGGACAAATATTAGGTCTTTTCAGATGTCTCGGCTGTGCCTATGCATGTCCTAGAGCCTGTGCTACCACGCTGTCTATGAGTTAAGGCATTTATCAGGGACAGTTCCCATTGACGGGTCTCTAGTTTGCTGACTTGGCTCAGAATTTGGCATAGTTTGGCTCATCCTTGTGCAGAACTGTTCAACAGTTCAAGATGAGATGGGGTTGAGCAGAACTGCAAACCATTCTTCCATGATGTTGTAAGCAAGTTTTACTCCAAAAATACAAAAGAGCTTATGTTTCCTGGTATGCCACATTGGTTCCTGATTCCGTGCATTTGATATCATTATTTCCTCTTCCAAGCCATAAAAACTTATACCTTTTTTGACCAGGATGCTGCTTCTTTATCTTTTCCTTTTTTTTTTCTTTTTATTTCTCAACACAGGGTCTCATTCTATAACCCAAGTTGGCCTTGAACACACAATTCTACTGTCTCAGGTTCTTGAGGAGCTGAGATTACAGTTATGAACCACCACAGCCTGATTCAGATGCTTTTTCGTTTTTCAAATCTCAGCTGAGTTCTCATATTCTAGAATTTCAAATTGAACTAAATCTCTCTTCTTATTTAGTTTAATTTTATTTTTTTTGGTGTTGGAAATTGAAGCCAAGGCCTTACACCTGCTGAGAACATGCTCACCACTGAGCTATAGCCCCAGTACTAATGTGCTTCTTTAGGATTACTTCTACTGTTTCCTGAATTTGAAGTGGTCCGTATACATTGCCAGCCTCAACTGTCCTAACATAATTCATTCTTTCTTTCTTTTCTTTTTTTTCTCTTTCTTTCTTTCTTTCTTTCTTTCTTTCTTTCTTTCTTTCTTTCTTTCTTTCTCTTTTTTTTTTTCTGTACTAGACCATTAAACCCAGGGTCTCACCCATGGTACACAACCATTCCACCACTGAATATCACTCTCACCTCATTTTTTGTTTTTTATTTTGAGAAAGAGTCTTATAGGCTGCCTCTGGCTTTAACTTTGTAATCCTCCTGCCTCAGCTTCCCAAGTTGCTGGGAAAACAAGGGTGTTCCACCATGCCCAGTCTATTCATTTTTTAAATTAAAATTTAGACATCACCTCCATGAAATTTTTTCTTCCTCTCAACATGAATTTGATTGTTTGTTAATAACTCTCAGTCATTTTCCTATTTTGTCTTTTAGACCAAGGAAAGTGAGGGAAGCTTCATTTGTATTTATACAATAAATGTAATGTACTTGAATCATCCAGAAACCACCCTTGTCTGTCGAAAAATTGTCTTCTATAAAATCAATCCTTGGTGCCAAAATGATTGGGGGCTGCTGTTTTAGACCATAAAAACTCCTTGAAGAGAGGACCCTGTCTTGTTAGAATCTGGGTTCCACTCCACTTCAATGCCTATGTTAGTACCTCAGATTCAGTAACTGCTCACTGAATGGCTGCATGCAGACTTCAGTGGGTAAGTGAACCTCCTTCATTAATCATATCAATTAAAATGAGTCAAAGACATTTTGTTATATTGGTTGCATTATCTGACTTTTGGAAAGGCAATGTGATCTGTAGAGTTGACATGCCCTGACATCACAAAGGATGTATCTCATTTTCAAATATCCTATTAGCATTTCATTTTCTCTGCCTAAAGTATATAGCTGACTTATTCTTTCACAGATCTAAGTGCCTGCCAACTTTGAGGTATTTCTCTCTAATTCTTCTGAAACTTCTTTATTTACCTCAGCAGCATCACTTTTCTGTATCACTTCACCAACTTTAACCTCTGACTTTTTTTCCAGGGACATTTTACACAAAGCAACAAAGTTGTTTGGTGATGGCAAGAAAGTCATCATCAATGGATAAATAGAGAAAACTAATTTGTATTTAAAAGTAGGTACTGGTCTAGGATGTAGCTCAATGGTAGAACACTTGCCTCTATGAGTGAGTCCTAGGTTTTGTCCCCAGCACCATAAAATTAATTAATTAGTTAGTTAACAATTTTTTAGGAAGGAGAGAGTGAGTCAATGGCAGGGCCAGGCTAGCTAATTTCCTTATATTGGGTGGGCCTTACTAAGGTCTGATATTCACAATGAAAAATGTCAGCCTGCCATGGACTTTAGGATTCATTTATAAAAAGGATTTTAAAAACGCTCAGATTATTAAATTTGAGAATTCAAAACATCTCCTTTCCATATGTTCTGAAAAATTCATTCTGATGTAAATCAGATTAAGAAAACTTTAAGACTCTCATAAGTGTCCACTGTAGGCCATAAAGGCAACATTATCCTCAACCCCTTCATGCCTGTGTGTTTATACTAAAAATTTCAATTCCAAAATCCAGAACTACTATGTTAACTGAAAAGTCTGAGCTGTAAAACCTGGGGCCCTCAAACAAATGCTCTAAACAATCTTTTAGGTCGACTTTCCTACCCCTCAGAAGATGTACAGGATATGCCTTGGGTATAAGTTATATAACAATGAATTTTTATATAAAACTTGCAGGCTTAAAAATATCTTTTAGTAGATGAAAGTATTTTTACTGATCTAAAGTATTATTAAGCTTCAAAAATTGTGCCAAAATCTTAAGAACAGAAAATGATCTGCTTTCTTTGCAGTTGTGTAGGACTAATACCATAGCTATCCAGTATAAAAGCTGCATAAGAACTCAAAAGGAGAGTGTTGTAGACTGTATTTAGCTATGAGCAGTACCAACAGAGAACTCTCCCAGGAGTTATAGTAAATGAGTTGGCTTATTAGTAATTAGTAGGAATTAAAACAATTATCAGATCGTGTATAGCACCATTCTTAATGTAGCCTGCCTAGGGACCCTCTCAGGGACAGTGTGTAGCAATTCAGCACTTTGCCTTCTTATATAATGATGTCATAAAAGGCAAAGGCGAGAGGGAGTCCACAAGAATATATACTAGCCCATCCAAAGGAGTCTCCATGGCATTCTAAAATTTAAAAAATCAGGAAAACAGAGGTGACATTAGGACCATTCCTTATCAAAGAAATCACAAGTCTTCTGTTTTTCTTATTTCCTTCCTTCCTTCTTTCCTTCCTTCCTTCTTACCTTTCTTTCTTTTTCTTTCTTTTTCATTTATCTATTTTCAAAAGTGCTTATGTCCATCTCTGTATAGTTGAATGGGGAAGGAATATCATTGTTGTGCATTTCTAGCCATTGTGTTCCAGTTTAGAACTCTCTTGCTTGAAATTATAAAATTTTCAAAGTACAGGTTAGCTATCTCTTACCCAAATGCTTAGAAACAGAAGTGTTATAGATTTCAGAAAATTGTTGAATAGTCCAGTAGATTTTTGCATTTAAGTATTCCTTATCCACACATCCAAACTCTAAAATGCTCCAAAATATGAAACATTTATGTGCTGGTGCTCAAAAAATTCCATATTTTGGAACACTACAGACTTCAGCTGTTTGGATTAGAGATGCTTACTCTGTTGTATAGAATACTGACACAGAGATGCTCACACTGAGATTTGTAAATAAATCCCAACAGACAAGTAGCAAGGAAAGTCGAGGGTCTAAAACTCTAGCTTTTCTTAGCTGGTTGACCATAAACTAGTTATTAAATATTCATATATATTGCCAGTTGACATCTGTAAAACTGAAATGATAAATGAGATGACTTTTCCCATCACCTCCAATTTTGAAATTGGAAGATTTCACTTAATCTTCCCCAACTCCCACTAAAAAAAAAACAAAAACCTATGAAAACAAATCAGTACCAGATCATCATGTATTCAAAATGTCCCTCTGTTGTTGGTGCAAATAGCTGTAACTCTCAGTTACTGTAAAAGATAGTTGGTAGTTATGTAAGCTGTGAGTCAGTACATGCTTGTAGAGTGTGTACTTCACGCAAGGATCTCCACTGGGAATTATAGAGAAGTTCAAGTATACTTAAAAATAGCTGTTGGCACAGTATATGGTCAGAAGAAGCCACCAAGGAAGATAGGAGATGACAGAAATAGTCACCAAAATTATTTTAAGGATGGTGGAATAAATTACCATAACATTGTATCTGCAGAGTTCTGTCTCTACAGGACAGGATGGTTATTAATTTCTTTGGTTTTTGTGATATTTAAATAAGATAATATATGGACAATTTTCAGCATAGAATCTTGGTCCTCAGTAACTGTTCAATAAAAGATAGCAGTTCCTGTTAGTATAAGATTTGGGGTGGCCAAAATGTTGCACATAATGAAGTGTTTTTCAGTCACATCCCAAACTAAGTGAACTATTGTGCATAATAGTGATACCTATCCCTGAAGCATGCATGACCTGAGGCAAAGGCAAACAAGAAAAGTGTTTAAAAACAAATGCTTCTCTGGTGGGCATTCCCATGTGGGCTCTATGGTGTAGACATGTATGCAAATGATATTATCTCAATGGGTGTCTGTGTGGGTGAGCACTTCTATGTACAGATGGACATACTACTTGAGGTAGAATTGAGTCTGAATTGTACCTTTAAAAGTCTATTTTCCTCTACCTTACCCTGTTGTTGTTAGGTGCTGTCGAGTCGAGTCCAACTCATAGTGACCCTATGTACAGCAGATCGAAACACTTGCTGATTCGGTGCCAGGCAAACCATCTTATTTATGTTTAAGCCCATTGTTGCAGACACTGTGTCAATCCATCTGGTGGAGGGTTTTCCTCTTTTGCGTTGACCTGCCACTCTCCCAAACATGATGTCCTTCTCCAGGGATTGTTCTCTCCTGACTACATGTCCGAAATATGTAAGATGCAGTCTAGCCATTCTTGCTTCCAAGGAGCACTCTGGTTGCACTTCTGGGACAGATCTGTTGGTTCTTTTCGCAGTCCATGGTATATTCAGTAGACTTCTCCAGCACCACAATTCAAAAGCATCAATTCTTTTTCTGTTTCTCTTGTTCAATGTCCAGCTTTCACAACCATATGATGCCACTGAAAATACCATGGCATGAGTCAGACACACCTTCATCTTCAATGTGACATCTTTGCTTTTCAATACTCTAAAGGGATCTTTAGCCACAGCTTTTCCTAGAGAAATGCATCTTTTGATTTCTTGAGTGCTGCTTCCATGGGTGTTGATTATAGAGCCAAGCAAAGCAAAATCTTGGACAACCTCAATCTTTATCCTATAAGTTGCCAAATGTAGATGATGATCAAAATGATTAAGATGACAACTAAAACTCTTTTGATTCTTTATGTTTTCCAGTGTTGTAGGGCAGACAAAACTATTTTGTTGTTGTTATTGATTCTTCTATATTTCTTATATACTTTTTACCTGGGTGATCAGACTATAATAATGTGATAAAAGCTGAATAATGGCTCCCCAAAGGTTTCTGTCTTAATTGTTGGAAACTGTGGATGTGTTAGTTGAGATAGCAAAGGGGTATGAAGACTTTAGATAGAATTCAGGATGCTGTTATGGATTGAATATGAAATGTCCCCACAGGATCATGTTTTGAATGATTATTTCCCAGCTTGTGATGCTATTTTGGAAAGTTGTGGAAACTCCAGGAAGTGGAGCCTAGATAGAGGAAGTAGGTCACTGGGGGTAAGCTTTGGGGACTATATTATTCCTGGCCACTTCCCGTCTTGCTCTCTCCTTCCTGAGTGACAATGAAGTGACCAGCTCTCCTTTTCTACTGTTCCTGTTGCCATGATATTCTGCTCAATTGCATGGGGCCAAATGACTATGGATCAAACCATGCACCAAAATAAATCCTCCCTCCATTAAAAGTTGTTCTGTGAGATATTTGGTCATAGCAATGTGAAAGGTAAACAATTCAGAAGCTAATCAGCTGATTTTAAAATAAGATGATTATCTTGGATGCTGTAATTTGGATCTGTAGTAGTCTCCAAAAGCATATGTGTTAAAGATTTGGTTTCTAATCTGGCACCATTAGGAGGTGGTATTAACTTTAGGAGGTAGATCCTAATGGGAAATCATTATGTCATTAAAGACAATGCCCTTGAAGGAGATTGTGGGACCTCAGTCTCCTATCTCCCTCTCCTACTCTTCACTGTCTTGTCCATGAGATCAACAGTTTGCTCTACCACATACTCCCTGCCATAATGTACTGACTGCCTCACCAGCAACCCAAAAGCAATGGGGCCAACTGCCCATGGACTGAAACTTATACAGTAAGGAGCACAAGTGAAACTTTGTTCTTCTTAGGTTGATTATCTCAGATATTTCACTACAATGGCAAGCTTACTGATGGACTGATGATCCAGGTGGGTGAAATGTAATCATGAATATCCTTAAAATAGAAGAGAGATTCAGAAGAGAGACCAGAGAAATATCAGGCTGAGAAAGACTTGGCTCAATGTTGGAGGGACATCTTGAGCCAAGAAATTCAGGCAGTCCCTAGAGATTACAAAAGACAAAGGAACAGAAATGCACTCTGCTGGCACCCTGACCAGTGTATAGTAACAACTACATCACACTTCTGACCTACAAAACTATAAAATAATAAGCTTGTGTTGTTTTAAACCATAAGTGTATGGTAATTTGTCACAAAAGCAACAGAGATAATAAAGAAAAAAAATACCAAAGAACCAAGAAAAGGCCTATATCAATTTTATCTTCTCTTGAGCTAAATTTAATTATACTATAAATATTTAATTACTCACAAAAAGTGCCAAAAATAACCCAGCTAGTATTTCTTATACACTTTACATTTACATAATGAATTGAAAATAAGGCAGAATTAATTCAGAAGTTACTATTTAAGAATTCATGATAAGCAGAGTTTCCCTTGGAACTCTGTACAAGAAAAGGAATTCTTCAAAGATGTCCCCTTTTAGGGAACATTAGGTTTCTTTTTCCCTACTTTTATTATTTTATTGAAAACATCTATTTAATAGATAATGCAATAGGCTGAATGTTTATGACCCTCTCACCAACTCATATGTTGAAATCCTAACTACCAAAGATGATGGCCTTAAGAGATAAGGCCTTTGGATTTGATTCATAAGAAAAGCCCTCATGATTAGGATTAATATCCTTATAAAAGAGAGACCTCAGAGATATTTATCACCCTTTCTGCCATGCAAGGACACGGCAAGACAACAGCCATCCTGAGTATTGACTAGGAAACCAGACTTCACCAGATTCCATACCTTCCTTGATCTTGGAATTCCTAACCTCCAAAACTTTGAGATATAAATTTGTTGCTTATAAATCACCAGTCCAGGATAATTTTTTATAGAAACCCAAAAGGCTACAACAGAGACAATCTCCCATAAAATGCTGACCTACTTTGATAGCTTAAAAGGCAATTTGAGGCACACTGAGAATGAGAACATGGAGTTTATTTGAGCCAAAGTGGGGATGTCCACCTGTGGGAAAAAAAAATTTTTAGTGGCCCAGAATATGCAAAAGGAGGAGGAAGAGGAGGAGAATAAGAAGGTGGTTATAACCAACTGTCACCATTGCCTTGGTTGAGAATAGCACAGGACATTGATCAGTCTTCCATCCCTTATGTTATACATTCTAGATAAGAATTGTGATAAATAGAAAAGGGTTTTTTACTGGGGTTATTATCTACAGGGTATCAGGGCATCCACAGAAAACTGCTGTGGTAGGTCAGAATTACCCAGATGATGAGGGCCTCATGCATCATGCTTCCCCAGAGGTAAGGAATTTTGTCATTCCTGTGGCATTTTAAATCTTCTATCATTTGACCTTTTTCATGAAAATCTTTCTCTGAAAAAAATTGATGATGGACTGATTGTTCTCAAAGATTGAGAACCCAAAGTCTCATGTGAGCAGGAAGGCTTCTTTCCAGGTGGTCATGTTGCACATTGGAGGGAAAGAGAATAGTATAGTTCTGAGGTTAGGGCCAGCCCAAAATCTCATGAGTGTCTGGGGCTGCAGTCCCCCAAGGGAAGTAAATCATGTCCAATCATTGGGCCACTATGATTTTAGTTTTTTCTACAGTTCTGAAACATTAGGATACACCAAAGGCAAGAAATATAGATAAAGCAAAAGGAGAACATGCAACTGTCACTGGCAGTGGGAGATGCAACTTAACACTGCTAGCTGTGCAACTTGAGTTCTTTCTCAGAGACCACTACTCACGTGAAGTCAGGATGTAGGTTTACACCACAGAAAAGAATTTCAGGACACATCAGTATGAACAAAGTTGGAATTTATTAGGAAAAGGCTTTAATACAGATTTATGTGCAGGCACTGAGAGAGAGAAAGACATGTAAGAAGAGGACAATAGTACACATTTAAGAGGAAGTGTAGGCTTCTCAAGATATGGTTGCATTGAAGGCATTTTGGATGGTTTGTTTTATAGGCAAACTTTAATTGAGGGAAGGATTATTTACCAGTTAAGGTGGGGGATGGGAGAAGGATCCAGCAACCCATTCCCAAAAATCAACCCACCATTGAAAACCCTATGAACAGTAGAGAAGCACTGATAATAGTGTTTCTCCTGTTGTAGGTAGGGTTGCTATGAGTCAGATACCAACCTGAGGGCACCTAACAACAACAACAACAACAACAAGGTGGGGGAATGGTCAGGAATTCCAGGAATGGGTCAGGAATTTCCAAGAGTAGGATGTATTCCCCTTTTTTGTCTTTATATAAGATTCACCAGATGTGTCGTAGCATCAGATGCATGATGGGAGCAGGCAATTTTGCAAAGCTAATGATTCAAGGCCTGCAGCCCTAGCACTGTGGTGTCCAATACTGTCAGATCTCAGAAGCTAAGCGCTGCACCTGGTTAGTATTTGGATAGGAGACTGCCTGGGAATACCAGATACTGTAGTCTTAGAAGGACCTGGCAACCCACTCCCAAAAGTCAACCCACCATTGAAAACTCTATGAATAGCAAAGAAGCACTGGCAGTAGTGTTTCATCTGTCTTGTGAATTGGATACCAACTCAATGGTACCTAACAACAACAAACAGCAATGATATGGAGATGCCATTATAATGAAACACTACAATGAAAGAACAATTAGAGGTCATCTTGTTCTGCCATGTTCATCCAAGCCAGTTTTGGGTTCTCCTGCTATGACAAAGCACTGTGATTGCCTTTGCCTGTAACACTTTGCAATTTACCTCTTTTCCCCCTATACCTATCCAGCCTATCTCACAATGATAATCAGCAAAGAATCAATTTAAACATCCTCTTCTCAGGATTGCCCCTGCTCCTGAAGACAACCAACTAACTGTTGCATTTGAGTCTAGGAGCTTGAGGTGTTCTTGGTTAAGTAGTATTTGGTAGACAGTCTAAGGAAGAGAAGCATGCCCTGTATCAAGTAGGACCCTGTTAGAGTTAGATCCAGTCTGAATAAATTTCCCTCCCAAGGAATCTAAAGCATGAAGAGAAGCAGCATCTGTTGACATTGGGGTTCATTTTATTTAATTTTTAATTACTCATTTAAATCTAAGTTAACTTGTTACCATCTAGACAATATACCAACACATGTATAGATAAGTGTATTTGTACATGTATAACACACACATACACAAACATATATAAAATAGGGACAGAAACAAAGATGTCAAAGCTTTTATCTAGGATCTTCATTTGCTAGATTTTGTTTTGTTTTGTTTTGTTTTTGTAGTGCTAGAGATTGAACCCAGGGCCTCCCAATGAGCTTCACCTCCAGCCCTTTTTTCATTTTCTCTTGAGAGAGGATCTTGCCAAGTTGCTGAGGCTGGTCTTGAACTTGCAGTCTTTCTGCCTGAGCCTCTAGCATATATCATCACTCTTGGGCATTTGCTAGCTTTTAAGTAGTTTTTTTCCCTGACACTAACATTCTTTTGATAATCTGTTTTATTGCCCCAAGCCAACTCAGCACCTTTGTTATTGTTGTTAAGTGTCATCAAGTGGGACCCATTGTACAACAAAATTAAACACTCCCTGACTCCATGACATGCACACAATCTTTTTTATGCTCTTCCCTTCATTCAGCCACTGTGTCAATCCATATGTTATCATGGAGATGCGGAGAGCACAAGTAGGTGGGTCTTGAAATTGGCAGCAAAACCTGGGTCCTTGTATTTCACATATAAAATAATTTATACCGGTTATAGAAATTATAGTATGTTGTTGTTGTTAGGTGCCATAGAGTCGTATCTGACTCATAGCAACCCTCATAGGGTTTTCAGTGGCTGTTTGTTTCTGGATTCCCTTGGGAGTGGATTGCCATGTCCTCCCATTTTTGCAGTACTAGAAATCAAACCTGGGACCTCAGAGAATGCACAGCAGCTCTCTACCAACTGAGCTAAATCCCAGCCCCAAAGTTATAGTATAAAATAGGTTTATTACAGATTGTTGTTAGATGCCATCAAGTCATGTCCGACTCATAGCTACCCTTATAGGGTTTTCAATGGCTGATTGTTTTGGGATTGCCTTGGGAGTGGATTGCCACCCTCTTCTCCCATTTTTGCAGTGCTGAGAATTGAACCTGGGACCTCAGATACTGCAGAGCAGTGCTCTACCACCTGAGCTAAATCCCAGCGCCACCTTATAGTACACCTTTAAGGAACAATTACAGGGAAACCTGAAGAAACTTAGGCAGACCTGTAAAGGAACTTGGAAAAATCCTGCATTTCCAGAGTGAATCAGTGTAAAGATATTTCTGTTCCCCAGGGGAAAGTAAAGAAGCCAGGGAATAGGAAAGTTAAGTGAGCCTTTAGGAGGAAAGGTGACTTGGATAGTCAGAGAAGGTGGCAGATTCAAAACAGAGAAAGAAAAGCAGAGGAGAAGAGAGAAAGAGAGAGGATGAGAGAGGAAAAGAAAAGAGAAGAGAGCACATGTTCCCTCTAGTTTATTTAAAGGAGGGCACACCCAGTGTGACATCAGCCCCAGGGGCCCAGCTCTGGGGAACTAGTTGTGACTTGGGCCTACAGACTTTGTAATTTGTAAAACTTTGTAAATGGCTTGGGGCTTGGGTAGGGTGTGGAACCCCTTTGAAAATGTCCGTCCAGTGTCCTCAGTGACCCATGTGGCTTCTTCATCTAGGTGAAATGGCCAGAGTCATTTTCCATCCATTTTCCTCCATATTGCCTACTAATGCCTAAGCCAACACATCCAGTAGAGTCTTCCTTTTTTTCTCTCTGACCTGCCACTCTCAAACATGATGTCCTTCTCCAATTGGCATTTTTAAAGGTATGACTCTTTTGTTAAATAAGGAAGAAAATTCACATTTTAAAGAAACTGAACTTAGACCTAAACACTACTATTTGATGAGATAAAGAAGGGCATGGGCAAAGGCTCAGTGGAGATAAAATAGTTAAAATTGACACTTGTTATACAGATTTCGATTAAAGTCTTTCCCTTTTATACATGTAAATTTATTTTATGAAGAGTTTTTTAAAAAACCAAGTAAAATGTCAGAGTCATACTGTACTCTGGAAATCAATTTAGTGCATAGACTAAGTTCTTCTAATATAGCTTGCTTTTTAAATTAGATTACAAAATTTAGAGTATAGCCATTTAAGGAATAGGGCAAAGAGCATTTTCTATGCACCCTTGACCTGAGGGACTATTTGGGAAGACTTCCTTACTGCTTTCTCAAGCTTTTCTTATATTAATTTATTACATGTTTCAGTGATCTTAGAAAAAGAATTTAGTAGAGAAGGGATTATAGGGTCTGTAGGTCATCACAAAAGTCTAAATGTAGGTATTCTGGTTGTTTTTGCTGTCCTAATTGCTATGCTTGGTCTAGGTTTAAAAATGTTTCCCTTTTTGAAAGAAGGAAATGTTTGTATTATGAGTTCTTAAGAAATCACTACAAAGCTGAAGGTAGGGAAGTATATCTAGAGTCCTAACTATGGGGGGATACTGAGACAGGAGGATCTCCTCAGCCTAGGAGTTTAACATCAACCTGGCAACAACAGCAGACCCGTCTCAAAAAAAAAAAAAAAAAAAAGGTCCATGTGGTTAGGACTCCTCAACAGTCATAAGATTGCAGCCAACTGGATTCTTAGCCTGCTGCTTTCTTTTATCTGCATTTTAGATGAAATTCAGGAAACAAAAACTGATGAAGGAAAAGTGGATCTATTCACAATTTGACCAAAGTGGAAAAACAAAATAGTTCTAAAAATTCTCTTCAGCTGTCCTGTGACAGCATTTCATCTTTTATAGAAGAGCTGAAACAAAAGGTAGAAAATATGTAGAATTTGCTGCTAGCCAGATTATCTTGAGTTGTTGAGGTCTTCTGGGAGGGAGGACTCCCCTACCCATTTTCCTTTCCTGGCGCCAGCACTTCAGGCTCTCAGCTTGAATCTCCTGTGGAAATTTTATTTCCTCAGGGTCTGTCCTTTTAGCAAAGCAGCTTTATTGCCACCCTAGTCCTTCTGTCTCAATCTAATCCTACAGGAAATTTCTCTTCCTCCCATGGCCCAGTCATAGGTAAGGGAGGTGAGGGAGAACAGTATTTGGGCTCTTGTCATGTGGCACAGCCTCAGGAAGCACCTTTGCCTTTTTGTGATTACAGGATGATTAGAAATGCTCATCATTTGTATGGTTTCAGTGCCCCAAAGGAGAGGATAGTTTATCTTTTCTTTAATTTTGTTATCTTTTTTGCAGTGCTGGGCATTGAATGCAGGTCTTCACACATGCTAAGCCAGTGCTCTACCCCTGAGCATTGCCTGGGATAACTTAAAGTGGTGGCATTGAGGACAGAAGGAGACATTCCAGCCTGTGTCTACCAGAGTGAGGGTTTATTCTCCATTAATAGACACTTCCTTTTTTTCCTAAGGTTGTAATAAGGAAAAAAGCAAAGAGCTGTTAATCCTCAGGTCAAGTCAATGAGCACTAAATGAGTTGTCTTGATGTGATTTTAAAAACAGGGGAGCTGTGAGGAGGAGCATCAACACCCATGTAGGTCCCTCAGACTAGGAATTAAACCCAAACTGTGGCAATGAGAGGGATAATCCTAGTCCCTGGTCCACCATGGAACTCTTAGGTTGCTAGACAGTTATTAGCAGGCAAATGGAGAAAGGGGGATTAAAAATGACTCCTGCTCTCAGCCATAATGAGTGAAGCCATATACAAGATAAACCTCTCAGGACATTGAGAAGAACATTGAAAAGGACATTCTTGTTGTTGTTGTTGTTAGGTGCTTTCGAGTCAGTATCTGACTCATAGCGACCCTCACAGGGTTTTCAATGGCTGTTTAGGGATTGCCTTGGGAGTGGATTGCCAGGTCCTTCTCCCATTTTTGGGGTGCTGGGAATTGAACTCGGGACCTCAGAGACTGAAAAGCAGCACTCTACCAACTGAGCTAAATCCCAGCCCTAATACATCCTATTCGGAGATCAAATGCCTGCCTGACTCCTCACATTATTATCAAAGATGGAGTACTGCAAGGCATCTGCCTAAGGGCCCATTCTTTTGAAATATGCCAAACAAGTCCATTAAGCCATTTCACCAAACAAAGACCCAAGAATCCATATGCCCTGAACCACCAAAGATCACTAAACAAGAGGCCATCACCTTCCAGTCTGAGTTCTGGTGCCCATTGTCATGTTATACTAGGCATCCAGGGTTAGGCACTTAGGGCTGGAGTCATACTGGGTGTGCCCTAATTGAAACAAAACCAAAGGGAACACATGCCTACTCTTTCTTCTCTCTCCCTCTCCTCTCTGGCAGCCATATCCATGCTGCCCCTTCTTTCAGAGACATCATCTTCTCTGTCTGTCCAAGATACATTTCCTTCTAAAAGGTTTACTTTTCTTCTGCTCCCTCTGGCTCTTCTTTTACCTAGGGAATGTCCTAATCATAGGGGTCAATTCACTCACAGAATCCAGGTTTCTTCACATTCCTTTTCAGTCCTCTAAACTCCTGCAGATGCCTCAATTTTCCCAGGTAGTTTTTCCAGAAAGACAAACTATCTCCAGCTGGGCATGGTAGTGCACACCTGTAATCCCACAGGCTCTGGAGGTGGAGACAGGAAGATCACAAGTTCAAGACCAGAGGCAGTCTGTGTAATTTGGCAAGACCCTGTCTCAAAAAAAATAAGTTAACAAAAAATTGGGCTGGGGAGTGCAGCTCAGTGGTCCAGCACTTGCAAAGCATGCAAGCACGAAGCCCTAGGTTCAACCACCAGTACCACAAAACAAACAAACAAACAAACAAAACTATCTCTTACAATAAATCTTGTCTACACCATACTCTGTCACCTTTGAATTCCTGTCAAAGGGTAAATGGAAGGACCAAAGTACTATTGCAGCTCTCTGGTAACACCTAGATGCATGTCTTTGGTAACAGAACCATTGGCAGCAGCAGAGATGGGAGAAGGCAGAGAGGAAAAAGCAGCTTTGGAAGACTTTTAGTTCAGAAACAGCCTCTATTCATTTTTTATTTACCGTTTGGAGGGAGACAATCTGCATTTAGCAGCTTTTAAGTATCATTGAAAATGAGCCTTTCACTCTTTCAGTTGGTTTTAAAATCAAGTTTTATCCAATTGAGTTTTTTCCAATTTTAGAATTTCAAAAGATCTCCATTTTAGCCATTGGAGTTTAAGATTGTCCTTGGATTAGACCATTTTCCTAGGTACCAACCAGATGTAAGAATATTACATACAGCCAGTCAGAGTTTAAGGGAGCTTGTCTGTCCATGAAGGGAAGGCTGAGGCTGTGATGAGTGAATTCCCACAAGTCAGAATTCCCTGAGGTGGGACAAAGCTGGGGCTGTGTGTGAGGTCAAGTGTGCTGCTGTGAGCTTTACTCCTGGAGGCCTCCCCCTTGAGTTGACATAGCTCTTTCATATGCCACAAAAACCCAGCAAACTTATGGAAAGTGCTCTGCTCCAGGGGCCAGCTGACTCTCTTTTATGTGCAGCTCCAGATAAATGTTCTCTAAAATTGTCTTCTAGTGGAAGTTCCTGGGAGACTGCAGCACATCACGGAGCAAGGTCCCAACACTCCCACCAAGGCTCTATTTGTCTAGAGTATCTTTTGGAGATGCGATTGCAGTATTCAGTCTCATGTCTTTCTATTCAGGTCCTACTAAAAGTGTTGGTTCACAATCAAAGATCTGAATCACAAAGCCAAAAAAGCAACTACAATTTACAAACACACTTAAACTAAATGGCCCCCACCCCCCCACACACAAAACCCTCCAAATCCTTACCTAACTGGAAAGCAACCCGGCCCCCATTGGACAGGAATAAATCAGTACCTTGATTGGTCATTGGCCTTTTATGTTATACACACTAGGTAAGAATTGCAATAACCAGGAAAAGGCTTGTGGTTTTGTAGTGCTGGGGATCAAACCCATGTCCTTACACACTAGGCAAGTGGTCTACCCCAAGATATATGCCTGTTGTTGTTGTTAGGTGCCATCAAGTTAGTGTCCAATTCATGGACCCTAAGAACAACAGGTGAAACACTATTATCAGTGCTTCTCTACTGTTCATAGAGTTTTCAGTGGCTGATTGTTTTTTGGGTGTCGGCTGCCTGATACTTCTCCCAAGTATACAGTACCTGGTGTTCCCAGATGGTTTCCCATCTAAGTAATAACCAGGCCTAACCCTGCTTAGCTTCCAATATCTGATGGGATCAGATACCACAGTGGTGCAGCTACAGGAGAGACATACTCCAACCCCCAGGAACAGGGTTTGACTTGGGTAACTTTTCATCTTCACTCCATCATGAAGCCCACAGAAACCTGTCCTAAATCTGCCACTCTAGGTCAAGAATGACCTAGGTCTCTGTGATCTCCTGCCTCATATTTCCCCCTGGAAAAAGTATCCTTGACCTCATTCTTGGGACACTTTAAATCCTTCTCAACTCAACAGCAGGGGCTATCTTATTTTCCTCGTGTTACTTGAGTATAAATGCCAGAAAGGAAGGATTTGAGTTTGTTTTGGCCACTTATCTGACTCAAGCAACTAGAACTCTGCCCAGTATTCAATTATTTGTTGAGCAAATGAAGGAATGGGTTTCCAGGTGTGTTCCTGCCTGGCCCTCTTCTCTCCACCCTGATGAAAAGAGAGTATAGCTAAGCCTAAAGGCAAAAACAGGAATGGAAATTCACCTGGCCCCATTCAAATGCCTCTTTGTTGTACCCAGTCCTGAGCACTTTAGAAATGCAGTGACCTCCCTTGCTAACCTCTCATAAATTCTGACATCACTCATAAAACTCTTGCTGAATGTGGGATCTTCTGATAGACATTTGTCTCAGAGTTTTCTTGCTGAGGGTCAAAAGGTAGGTACAGGTGTCCTTTCCACAGATCATGTTCCACTATCCTGACTGAAGAAAGGATAACGAGGATTATAAATATCAAAAGGTAACAGTGTAGACAGCATGAGAATTCATAACATCAGCTTTATTTGTTTGCTCATTGTTGTCATTAGGAGCCACTGTTTAGGATCCAACTTATAGTGACTCTTTATACAACACAACAAAACACTCCCCAACACTGTGCCATTCACTTTGTCAGTGACTCTCTGCTATTCATAGGGCTTTCAATGGCTAATTATTAATCAAGATCTCTGCAGGTTTTTGTTATTCTTGTTCTTGTTTTTGTTTTATTTCTCCTGAGGCTTCTTTTTCTTTGCAGATAGTTCCCTTCTCACCATGACCTCACAGGGCCTCTTTTTCTATGCATATACCTCCCAGTATCTCTTTCCTCTTCTTATAAGGGCTATGGTCCTATTGGTTCAGGGCCCTGCCCTTATGACCTAATTTAACCTTAATTACTTCTTTCAAGGCCTTACCCAAATCCAGTCACACTAGAAATAAGAGCTTCAGCAGATGAATGGAGAAGGAGGGGTACAATTCAGTTCATAACATCAGCGAGATAAATAAATAAACATGAGTCCTGGTTCTATACACAATTTTTAAAATGCTAGAGTAGGCACTCCAGCAGGCACTCTCAGCCTTGGCTATGCATTTGAACCACCTGAGCCACTTGTAAAAATCCCAAAGTCCAGTCTGCACCCACGTCATTAATCAGAATCCCAGAGGGTGGGTTCCAGGTTGTTGTTGTTTTTGTTGTTAGGTGCCATCGAGTCGGTATCCGACTCATAGCGACCCTCATAGGGTTTTCAATGGCTGTTTCAGGATTGCGTTGGGAGTGGATTGCCAGACCCTTCTCCCATTTTTTTGTGGTACTGGGAATTGAACTCGTTTAGCTCAGTTGGTAGAGCGCCGCTCTGCTGTCTCTGAGGTCCCAAGCGCGGTGAAGGACGTGGCAATCCACTCCCAAGGCAATCCCGGAAAACGTCTGCCATTGAAAACCCTATAAGGGTCACTATGAGTCAGACACGACTCAACAGCACGGGTTCCAGGTAGCTGATTTTTAAAGCTTCCTGGAGATTCTAGCATGCAGCCAAGGAGGAGCCTAGATCTTTCTGATCCCATGCCCGGTTATTTTTGTCTGACAAGTAAGAAGTATTGCCCAGGCCTTTCTGTGCCTTCTGTTCTATTTCCTTGTCCTTACCCCAATATCTTCCATGTATGCTTTTATTCCAAGTTAGATTTTTGTCACTAAATGGAAACTAAAAATTCTTGAAATCTTTAGTATGAGCCCAATGATAAAGTGACATTGTCTCTACTTAAAGCATTGTGATTTTTATTTTGGGCTTGTTTGGGGGGGTAGGGAGAGGAAACAAGAAGGTTATCTTTATAACCAATGTTGCTAGTAATTTTTTAAAATTACTACACAGGCGTCCAATTGCACCTGATGTTGGAAGCTAAGGAAGGTCGGGCCTGGTCAGTCCTTGGATGAGAGACCACCTGGGAATGATGGGTGCTGTAGGCTTGGGAGAAAAACCTGGCAGCCCACTATCAAAACAATCAGCCATCAAAAACCCTATGAATAACAGAGAAGCACTGACATACTGCAGGGCATGTCAAAGTGTTGGGGAGTGTTTTGTTCTGTTGTACACAAGGTTGCTGTGAGTCACACCCAACTCAAGGGCACCTAACAACAGCAATCATAATAGCTAAAAATATATCAAGTTATATATATATATATATATATATATATATATATATATATATATGCATACTTATATGTGTGTTATATATATAAAAATATATATGTATAATATATATACACATATATGTATGCATATATAAATAATAATATATATACATTATATATATATAATATATGGGCTGGGATTTAGCTCAGTGGGTAGAGCGCTGCACTGCAGTCTCTGAGGACCCGAGTTCAATTCCCAGCACCGCAAAAAACGGGAGAAGGGCCTGGCAATCCACTACCAAGGCAATCCTGAAACAGTCAGCCATTGAAAACCCTATGAGGGTCACTATGAGTCGGACACCGACTCAACAGCACTTAACAACAACAATATAATATATATATCATATATATATATTTGTGTGTGTGTTTGTGTGTGTGTGTGGTTTTGATAGGTTTCACATGGCTTCATGGCAATCTTTTGGGGAAGAGTCTGTTATTATGAGGGAACTGAGGCTTATGGGCCCCAAGGGCCAGCCCTGGCATTCAAGCTAAGTCCAGGTTATTTCAGAACATTAGATTTTATTCTTTGTTATTTTCCAAACCTGACTGAAAATAGAACTCTATTGAACAACTTCTTGGTCTGAAGATTCTGAAATTCATCCTGAAACTAAATCTGGAGTGAACTTAGGGATCTGTATTGTAGACGGCCTCTGATGCTTCCTAGAAGGCTTGATCCCACTACAATTCATTGTGTTAGATGAGGGCTTCTCAACATTCACTGGCATAGAAACCACCTGGGGATTTGTTAACATACAGAGCTTGAATGAGTAAGTCAGTGGTGGACTTGAGGTTCTGCATCCTTTCCAGGCGATCCACAAACTGCATTTTGAGCAGCAGCTGGTGTTGCTAACTTTGGTTTTCTGAGACCAAAGTTCTCAGGGTAATGTTGATTGTCCACGCATCATAGTGTTGGATGTTGATTTGCAAGAATCTCTTTGGTATGTCTTTGAGGAAACAAACAGCACTTTCTAGACAATTATATCAGTCTGAACATAGTCCTTTAAATACATTTTTAAAATAGCACAGCAGATAAATTACCACATTTAGAAATAAAGCTCTTATGAAGCATATGTCATTTCCATCAGGCATTAAGCACATATCTGATTCATTCTTAGATGACTGAGTTCCTCTCTCAGGTTAGTGCTTAAAAAGGCCTTCCATAAGGAAATGCATTTTGTATCAAACTTTGAGTTGTGATGCCCAACATGACAATATATACTACCGATTTAAAAATAATAATAGACCCTGGGCATGGTGGCTGCTTATGACTATAATCCCAGTGACTCAAGAGGAAGAGGCAAACAAATTGTAGGTTTGAGGCCAGAAGCAGCCTGTGCAACTTAGGGAGACACTGTCTCGATATATATATATATATATATATATATATATATATATATATATATATATATGTATGTACGTCTGGGGGTGCAGTTCAGTGGTAATGTGTTTGCAAAGCATGTGTGAGCCCCTGGGTTCAACTTCCAAGAGCCACATTATCATAATAATGAAAATAATACTAATAATAATGGGGTATACCTCACTTGCTTATCATGTACCATCCCTAGTAATTAATTAATTAAAGGTAATAACAGCAGTGTTAAAAGCTAACCTTTACTGAGCATGTCTTATGTTCTAATATGTAGTGATGCCTGTACTAAGCAATAAGCCTTAGAAGCAAGCACTGTGCAACCCCTTGTGTCGATAGGACTTGAGGAAGCCAAGCTACTGTACCCATTTATATGGCTGGTGTGTCGCCAAGCCAGGACCTAGACTAGAATGTCTCTAGTCAAGCTTTCTTTGTACCCAAGTGGAAGGATTAATATTTGTGAGAAAGCTTTTAGGCATTGGTGGAGAGCCAACTTTGAAATATAAAATTCATTTAAACCTGTGAGGGTTGACAAGTGATTCCTCCTTGCTTTGAGACATGGCTTGTCCTAGAAGCATAGTAGCTATTTGCTTGCATAATTCTCTCTGCCAATCTCACTGCTTCCCTCTTCCTACACTGTCCTCTACCATCAACATTTCATCCCCTCAGTCTGTATGACTTCTAGGTTTTAGGGCACCTGATGTTTATCTAATGTCACTTCATCCATTTTATATGAGATATGTCACCTATGTCTAGCCTCAGATAAGAAATAAAAGGTCTCTGATGAGGTTAGTTTGGAAATCAGATCACAGGAAACAAAGCATAATTTTCCAGTACCTATGCCCATAATGATGTTCTACATAAAGGAGAGTATTTGACACCAAGTTCTTTTTTGCAAAATCAAACAAAGGCAAGGTTGACTCTTGCTAGTCCCAGAATAGAGGCTCTTATGACAGAATTTAAAGTGCCTTCATTTAAAGCAGGTGTATAAAATGCAAAATGGTATTTAAAGAGGTGTAGAGATATTAATTAAAATGGGCTTGCTGAAATGCCAGGGATATCATCACTTCTGAAAATTGAATTAAGCCCTGAATGTCAATGGTGAATTAACATGAACAGACTTATCTACCGCTGTCCAAGTGTATTTCATCCACCAACTGTGTAATACATGATTACTAACCAGAGGTTACAGATTCTAGCTGAAGCCCAATCCGATTCTTTAGAATTCTAATAGAGGAATGTATTCAGGTCAAAGAATATTAACAGAAAAATTCCCGTCACTTAAAGGGCAAGCAGAGTGACTGATCAGAAAAGTGTTGAGATTTTACTTAATTGTTCTTTTCTTGATCTATTGTTCATGATAATTTAGAAAACCAGTATCCTGCAAGTTAAACTGTAGTCATATAAAATAGGCCTTTCTTAAACTACAACAACAACAAAAGAGTTTAATTTCTGTACCTTTTGAAAGTTAAAGAAACTAGGAGCATGGTTAAAAGGTGATATCTTAGTTGAGAATGCTTCTATTCTTCCTAAGTAACAGAAATTTCCTCAGTGCATGCCTGATGGAAAGCTGGGGTCCAAAATCATAATGTAGCCCAGAACTTAGGATTATTAGGAGCCCAGAACTTAAGGTGGTTTTGAGGGGGTTTTGGTTTGTTTTTGTTTCTATCCTTAGCACGTCTTCTTTTTGGAAAGCCTTTGTTAGGTGCCGTCGAGTCGGTATCCGACTCATAGCGACCCTCATAGGGTTTTCAATGGCTGACTGTTTCGGGATTGCCTTGGGAGTGGATTGCCAGGTCCTTCTCCCATTTTTGCCATGCTGGGAATTGAACTCGGGACCTCAGAGACTGCAGCGCAGTGCTCTACCAACTGAGCTAAACATTCAAACATTACATTGTTTGTGAAGCAGTACCATTTGCACTATATTGAGGACTGTGAATCTACAGAAAATAAACCATCTATTGTCAATGACCAGCACCACAAAAATGGGAGAAGGGCCTGGCAATCCACTCCCAAGGCAATCCCGAAACAGTCAGCCATTGAAAACCCTATGAGGGTCTCTATGAGTGGGATACCGACTCGACGGCACCTAACAACAACAACAACATTGTCAATGAAAACAGTACACATGCTCCAGTAAAAATAAATTTGATTTTCTCACAAAATGTAACCCTTTACTGCTCTTATTACTTAGGTAAAGGCTTCTGAATATTTTTTTTCTTCCTTTTTTCCTCACTGACTTTAATTCACTATGAGAGGAACCTGTCACTACAAATACATTTCAAAAATCAAATGCCTCCTTTTTGTATTCCTCCTTCTAAATCTCTAGTTAAGCCCAGTGTTTAAGGTTATCAATGTGGCTCCCATCCAAAATCAGGTTAACATTTGCACTTTCCCTGGAATGAGATTCTCAGATGTAATTCGAATAACTTTTGGGGTAATCCCAGCTGGTGGGTTTTAGCATTTCCAGGGGAATCTGAATAGGCCACTACTCTTTAATCCTTCTTATTTTAAACATATTCTAACTTTTAGGGGGTAGTTATATAATGATATAATGTATGTTAATTACAGAATTATTCTTTTCCCAAGTAACATGGAAAATAGAGTATTTATAAAACTAGAATTTGAATGCTATTCATGGAAAGTTTTTCAGTCAAATTTCTGAAAGAATCAAATGATAGTTTTTAACTACAAACAAAACTAGGCAAATTATTATTTAGTTGCCTATCATTGCTAGGTAAGGATTATAAAAAGACAGAAAGAATAAAAAAGCAGGCTTTTAAAATTAGCTCTCAGGAAATGCCTTCTAGCACTCTAACCCTTATGTTGCACAACTCAAGTGGGTCCATTTACCTTGTAGTCTATAAGTAGAATTCTTTATGAAATAAAATTTAGAATATTATGTTTTATAATATGATCTGAGGGTGCCCCCTGGACTTGTGCAACACAAGAGTCTTGAGTTTTCACCTGGGTAGATAGAGGATTTGTTAGCTTCTGCACATATTTGTCATCCATATCATTGGGGGATTTTTTGATGTGTATTTACCAGGAGAAAAAAAAGACTATGAATTTTCATCAAATGTGGAAATGTAAATCAATTAAGTCTAAAAGTAGCCTTTCATTTCATTATATAAACCTAAAACCCCACTCCCAATTATAGACACATTATATTACAATATAGAATATTAGAAAATATCAAGCAATATACAAAAGAAAATAATTTCATCACCTCCTCAGAACTCATAAATGAAATCTATTGTATCTTGTGAGTGTTTGTATACATGTGTGAACATACCTCACACTTGTATGCATAAACTACAGTCAATAATATATTAGCATATTTCATTTAAAACCTGTTTTCCGCTAAACATATCATAAAATTTTCCTTGACTAGAAGTATTCTTAATATCAATATTGTTTTAAGGGCTGCATAGTCTTCCAACTTATGAATTTAGGTTACTCAACCAATAGATTGGGGTTGGGGTTCAGCTCAGTTGGTAGAGCACTACTCTACACTTTTTTTTAACTTTTTTTTATTAGAAATTTTTAATGTACATCATAATGTGATTCATTTTGACATGCTTTTCGTTGTGACAATTTTCATATATGCAATTTGATAAGCATTATTCATATAGGTTACCCCTTACCCTCCTCTATGTTTCCCCCCTCCCTGCTTCCTAAGTTTCCCATCCAAGTCTTCTCTATCTTTTACTATATAGTATTTTTCTATATGTCCTTGGGTTCCATTTCTGTTTAAGATAGAAACTTTTCCTGTAGTGGTCTTTGTTTCTATCTTGTTAGAACAATTACATGCGATTTTTAGTCCATTTATATTGACCTCATTCTTATCTTCCCTCCCCCCCTTTTAATGT
>VMDO01009419.1:52500-77372 GCA_007922755.1 Pedetes capensis | reverse complement strand
TACTAAAGATCATTCAGAAGCGACTGCAGCAGTATATAGACAGGGAATTACCGGAAAATCAAGCGGGATTCAGAAGAGGGCGGGGAAGTAGGGACATCATTACTGATGTCAGGTGGATATTAGCTGAAAGCAGAGAATATCAGAAAGATGTCTATCTATGTTTTATTGACTACGCAAAAGCATTTGACTGTGTGGATCACAACATATTACGGATAGCACTTCGGAAAATGGGAATACCAGAACACCTAATTGTGCTCATGAGAAATCTGTACATGAACCAGGAGGCAGTTGTTCGAATAGAACAAGGAAACACTGAGTGGTTTAAAGTTGAGAAAGGTGTGCATCAGGGCTATATACTTTCACCCTATCTCTTCAATTTATACACTGAGCAAATAATCCGAGAAGTTGGACTTTATGAGGAAGAACGTGGCATCAAGATTGGAGGAAGACTCATTAACAACCTGTGTTATGCAGATGACACCACTCTGCTTGCTGAAAGTGAAGAGGATTTAAAACATTTACTGATGAAGATCAAAGACCATAGCCTCCAATATGGGTTACGACTAAACATCAACAGAACGAAAATACTTACCACTGGATCAGCACGCAACTTCACAATAAATGGAGGAAAGATTGAGGTTGGTCAAGACTTTGCTTTGCTTGGCTCTATAATCAAACCCATGGAAGCAGCAGTCAAGAAATCAAGATATGCATTGCTCTAGGAAAAGCTGTGGCAAAAGATCTCTTTAGAGCATTGAAAAGCAAAGATGTCACATTGAAGATGAAGGTGCATCTAACTCATGCCATGGTATTTTCAGTGGCATCATATGGTTGTGAAAGCTGGACATTGAACAAGGGAGACAGAAAAGGAATTGATGCTTTTGAATTGAGGTGCTAGAGACATCTATTGAATACACCATGGACTGCCAAAAGAACCAACAGATCTGTCCTAGAAGAAGTGCAACCAGAGTGCTCCTTGGAAGCAAGAATGGCCAGACTGCGTCTTACATATTTCGGACATGTATTCAGGAGAGATCACTCCCTGGAGAAGGACATCATGTTTAGGAGAGTGGCAGGTCATTGCAAAAGAGGAAAACCCTCCACTAGATGGATTGACACAGTGTCTGCAACAATGGGGTTATACATAAATAAGATCATTTGCCTGGCACAGAATAGGCAAGTGTTTCTATCTGCTGTACATAGGGTCGCTATGAGTCGGACTCGACTCGATGGCACTTAACAACAACAACGATATCATCTGTGAAAAAAGATATTTTTCTTTCTACTTTCTGAATCATATAGCTTGGATATGAACACAGTCATCACAATGATTCATAGTCAATCCACACATTATTATATAAATCTTTATTCCCACATACCCCTGACCAGCTTCCTGAGGGCACTTGACTGTAAGACATGAACAGGGCCATCTGAGACCATACGCTAGTATCCAAAAGGGATTGAGGCCACCCTGAAAGGACTCTCCAAGTCATTTCATCACACTAAATTGCAATCAAGTGTTAAAAAATGTTTTCCTGATAATATATTCTGGGAGGTTTTTTTTGGTGAAAATGATCCAGATACTGATAAAGACAGTAAAAACACACAGTTTCTCTCACCCAATTTTTAATGTGAGTAAATATCTATCTCCATTTTATCACAATAGGAGAAGAGAATAGCAAGGCTGTGTTAGCTTTTCATTGCAGTGACAAAATACCTGACAAATTAATAAGTGAGGAAAGATATCGTTTGGTAGTAGTTTCAAAGCTTTCAGTCCAAAGTCAGCTCTTTGTATTAGTTTGGACCTGGTTGAAGCAGAATACTGTGGTGGCAGGGGCAGATGGCAGAGGCTGCTCACCTTATGGTGGCCAGGAAGCAGAGAGAGAGAAAGGAAATAGCTGGGAAAAGGGTATATCTTTTCAGTGCACACCCATAGGGGCCTACTTCCTCCTACTAGGCTTCACCTCCTAATGTTACCACCACCTCCCAATAATGCCATCAAATTATGAGTCCAATGAAGTCAAAGTCCTCATAATCCAATAACCTCTCAATGACTGAATCCACCATCTGGGGATCAAGACAATTTCGTAACAAAGGTAAAAAGGCTGGATAAATTTGGTGAGCTTTTTCAGTTCATATATTGTTGTTGTTGTTAGGCACTGTGGAGTCGGCTTCTGACTCATAGTAATCTTAGGTACAATAGACAAAACACTCTCTGATACTGTCCATGCCCAGCACTATTGTCAATACTTTTCTGCTATTCACAGGGTTTTCAATGGATGATTGTGTTTTGGGAATGGGCTTCCAGGTTCTTCTCCCAAGCCTACAGCACCTGGTATTCCCAGGCAGTCTCCCATTCAAGTATTAACCAGGCCTGACCTTTCCAAGCTTCCAAGATCAGCATAAGATAAATGAGAGATAAAGCAGATAACTTGAATATCATGCTTAAAGTTTTTGCTTCCTTCTATACAAAGAGCTTTTGGAGATTCTCTTTGGGAGATTAATAATAAACTTAGTGATATATATTGGAGAGGGTCCTTCAATTAAAAGTATATCTATCTATCTATCTATCTATCTATCTATCTATCTATCTAAAAGTATTAGAAGGAGGATGACATGAGGCAGGGGTTTGATTATAAAATCCTGAATTGGGACAGTCCCTTGCTCATAAGTTATTTTTTTTACTTATATAGCAGGGAGAGTCTGGCACTGAATCTAATACAATTATCCATCCCATGCCTCAAACCTGAAGGAGGAAGAGATGTACATAGCACCTCAAAGAGTGAATCTCAATAAAGTCTTTCATTACTGATTCTGTGAAATTTTTTTGTAGTATTTTACCTGATACAGTGATCTATATCATAAAATGGGGCCAGATGAGTGTAGTTTCAAAGTTTCCTGTTTAGAAATGCTTTGATTGCTAGTCTACATATAGACATGACAAATCAGAATAAATAAATTCAGTGTTCGGATATGTGTCCTCCTTAAATGAAATTAATTAGTTGAAGAAATGTGAAATTCTCACATTTAAAAATAAACTCCAAGCTAATTTTCAGATTGCTATCAAGAATGTATCTGCAATATCACTCCTGATAGAGTAAAAATAATACAGTAAACTTCCACTTATGCATGATTTTTAGAACTAATTTATATTGGACATATTCTCATTATTCTAATGGTCTTATTGATAAAGCACACAATAACCAAGTGTGGATTTCAAATTTTAGAAGATAATATTGAATTAAAATATATTCACACTAAGATTATTTTGCATATAGTTAAGTCTTGGAGGTTTTAAATGATATTTATGATGACATAAAAAAGCAAACTCCTCAAACCCACACCCAAATTGACAGGGGCCTGCATTCTTTTGCAAACTAATTTGGCAACTCAAAAAATGCTTGGTACCATAATGCATGGTTATGATTCCAGCAATTTAGGAGGCTGAGGCAGGAGGATCCAAATTTGGGGCCAGAGGCTGCCTACACAACTGAGTGAGAGCTTGTCTCAAAATGAAAAAACAAACTGGGGCTGAGGAGCAGCTCAGTGGAAAAGCACACACCTGGCATATGCAAGGCAACCCCTTATTACAAAAATAAATAAATAAATAAAACAAAACAAAACAAAACAAAAGAAACCAAACATATACGCTATTTTTGAGGAAATAATGGTGCATACAGATATTGGATTATTTTGAAAGCCAAAAAAAAAAAATCTTTTTTTTTTTTAGTCATGGGAGCTGAATTTAGGACCTTGTGCATACTTTGAAAGTGGTCTGCCACTAAGCTGCATCCCAACACCTCTTTAAATTTTTTTTTTTTATCTTGAAACAAGGTCTCACTAAATTATGATGGCTTCTTCTGGCCTCAAACTCAAGAGCCTCCTTCCTCAGCCTCCAGAGTTGCTGGGATTACAGGCATGTGCCAGTGCACCTGACTACAGCCAACAAGAATCGTTTAAAGTGATAATGTCCCTGAAATATAATCACCTGTAGTAACTAGTCTGAATTGAGACCATGGAGCCAAGGACAGAGGAGAATATCTTTGGTTCCGAAGCAGACAACTGGAAAAATCAAAGGGGCTACACAAAGCACTTTTAAAGCTTATCTATTGTTCTGCATAAAGGCAAAACATACACTGGGAAAATTGTATAAAAAAGAATTTTGTCTCTTATTTTCTTTTTTCTTTACCCCTGGGGACACATTTCTCTACTGTTACTTTAAACCTCTCAGAGGCTGGACTTTTTTATTTACATGTACCATTCTGAAATGCTTAGTAGCTCTTTCCTTTGTTTCCTCAAATTCCCTCATCTGCCCCTAACTTCAAGTGAAATCGTCATTTTAACAGTTCTGTTCAGGTGACCCCAGATAACCGTCGGTTGGCTGATCTAATTGATATTGCTTGTGTGAGTTTTAGTCAACTCAATCCTATAAGTCATAAACACTTTAAAGGTTTCATGATAAACCAATGACTTCATTATTTGACAGAATTTTAGATACTAGAGTGAAAGACTTTTATATTTAGAGTGTTTCATGTTTGGGGACAAGAATATACCATTAAGTCTAGGAGTTTAGCCTGGATCAATCAACCTAAAATTTTTATAACTCTTTACCTTCATCAAAAGATGCCAAGAGAATTTCAGTGGGAAAAATCATTTTCTTACTAAATGGTCCTAGAATAATTGAATAGCCATTTGCAAAGAAATAAATCTTGATACTTCCAGCATACACAAATTAATATCAAGTGAATTATAGATCTAAATGTAAGAGCTCATACTGTAAAACTTCTAGAAAGAAATATTATGGAGAATCTAAATAACATTGAGTTTAGCAAAAACTTTTTCAAGTTAACACAAAAAGCCTGAAATATCAATAAATTGCATTAAGAAAATTTTCCTGTTCACAAGACATTATTATCAAAATGAATAAAAACATCCAAGACTGAGAGAAATTTTTACAAAATCTGTATCTGACAAAGGCCTTGTATCTAAAATGTATAAGAACTCTTGCCATTATAATAAGGTAAACAACTTGATGAAAATGTGCAAAAAGTTTGAACAGTCATATTCCCAAAGAAGATATTAAAAGATGACATCATTAGTCATCAGAGAAATGGAAAAACAAACAACAACAACAAAAAAAGGTGAGATTCTACTATACAATGAATTGTTGTCGTTAGGTGCCATTGAGTCGGCATCTGACTCATAGTGACCCTCATAGGGTTTTCAATGGCTGACTGTTTCGGGATTGCCTTGGGAGTGGATTGCCAGGTCCTTCTCCCCATTTTTGTGGCGCTGGGAATTGAACTCAGGACCTCAGAGACTGCAGTGCAGCGCTCTGCCAACTGAGCTAAATCCCAGCCCATACAATGAATAGAATGGTTAAATTAAAAAGACTGAACATGTTGGGGAGGATGAGGAAGTGGAACTCACATACATGGCTGGTGGGAATAATTACTTTGGAAACACCTTGACAGTTTATTTAAAAGGTAAATACACATCAACTATATTGTTGTTGTTGTTAGGTGCCATCAAATCAATGTTGATTCATAGTGACACTATGTACAACAGAAGGAAACACTACCTGACACTGTGCTATGCCAGACAATATTATCAGCACTTCTCTGCTATTCATAAAGTTTTCAGTGGCTGATTCTTTAAGGAGTGGGTTGCTTGGCCCTGTTGCCAAGCCTACAGCACCTGGTATTTCCAGGCTGTCTCCCATCAAAGTACTCCCAGGCCCAACGCTGCTTAGCTCCTGAGATCTGATGAGATCGAACACCAGGGTGGGATGGCTGCAAATATTAACTATACAATTTGGAAACTCCACTCTTAGGTACTTACTCAACAGAAAGAAATGTACATGTACATAATAAGACCTTCATAAAACCTTTCTTTGTAACAGACAAAAAGTTGAAAACAAATACAATGTCCGTCCATTAATTTTTTTTTTGTCCACTACAGTAGACTGCTACTCAGCAACAAAAAGGAATAAATTGTTGAGACACTCAAAAAGTTGAAGAATCTGAAAATAAGCTGAGTTAAAGAAACTAGACAAATACTATATATTTCCATTTGTGTACAATTCTACAAAATAAAACTACTGATAATATCAGAAAATGAGTAGCTGCATAGGGCACAGGAAAATGGAGGGAGAAATGAATTATAAAAGGGCAGGAGGAAACTTTTAAAGATGATGGATGTATCCACTTTCTTGATTATGGTGATTTCACAAAAGTCTCCATATCCCAAATTTCACCAAGTTGGACATTTTAAATATTTGTTATGCATTTCATATCAGTTATATATCAAGAAAGCAGTGAAAAGAATCTAAAGGAAAAGTAGTTTGTTCTCCATAATAGAGAGATTGCTTTTTCTCTAGAAGGTATTTTAGCATGGTCTTTTCATTGAATTACATTTTTACAGGATCAAACAAGGTTATAAATTCCAAAATCATCTAGTCTCATTTTATGTATTTAGAAACTGAAATATGTTTTACCTGTTTGGAAGCTAGGAAACTAAATGGTTTTACTAACTATCTATTAAAACGAGAACTAGAACTTGGATCTCTTGCTCATGCCGGGATCCTTCCACATACTGTGGAGATTTTGCTTCATAGTCTGTGAGACCAAGTTTCCTAATACAGTGACAAATGGTGTGTGAATAGACATCCTAAGAGTGCTGCAGGAACGGCTCTACTTCTGCCATCTGTTCTTTAAGAATGCGTGACAAGAAAAAAAGTGTGTGCTCCTTTTATGTTTTATAAAATGTAAATTCTGAATACTCTTTTTGGTGTCAATATTTTTCCCTTTTAGCTACCATTATTTATGATGAATATTGTTCTTGTTGTTAGGTGCTGTCAAGCTGGTATCTGACTCACAGCGACCCTACATACAACAGGTGAAACACTATTGTCAGTGCTTCTCTGCTGTTCATAGGGTTTTCAATGACAGATTGTTTTTTGGCAGTGGGTTGTCGGGTCCGTCTCCCAAGCTTATAACACCTAGTGTTCCCAGGTGGTCTCTCATCCAAGTACTAACCAGGCCCAACCCTGCTTATCTTCCAAGATCTGACAGATTTGGATGCCACAGGGCTATGGCTGCAGGCATATGATGAATATTACTTTCATGCAAATCCTTGTAGAGAACTTCCAACATGGAGACTTATGAACAAAATCACCAGTACTGTCTACACTGTCTGAATATAATATTTTTTAAAAATTTGGTTTCTTAAGATAGAAGTTAATTCTCTAAGTTGTCACTTCAGGAGATGGGAAAAGCCTATCCCCTTCCAGTGTTAGTAATTTTTGTTTTCATTTTCTTCTACTTTTTCTTATCTCAACAGATGAATACTGGAGCAGATTCTGCTGTTTCTCCACTGAAGGAGATGTCTCTCGCTCTTTTTCTAATGTTGTTGTTGTTGTTGTTAGGTGCCGTCGAGTCTGTATCCGACTCATAGCGACCCTCTGTACAACAGGGGAAACACTATTGTCAGTGCTTCTCTGCTGTTCATAGGGTTTTCAATGGCAGATTGATTTTTAGGAGGGGGTTGCCAGGTCCTTCTCCCAAGCCTACAGCTTCTGGTGGTCCCAGGCGGTCTCCCATCCAGGTACTAACCAGGCCTGACCCTGCTTAGCTTCCGAGATCTGACGGGATCAGATGCCACAGGGCTACTGCTGCAGGCCTTTTTCTAATAGGTATATTTTATATCCTACTACTGTGTGAGAAATTCCATTTTCCAGGTTTCATGATGTGGGTGTATACCCAATCTTAATGCACATGTCATCCAGGGGCATAGGTGTGGTTGGATTGAAGGATGAGAATATAATATTTTGAGTACTGTCTTTTGCACCTGTTTGTGGAAAAAAATTAAATGCCTAGAGCATCTGCCTGAGGACAGTCAATATCCAGAACAGCAGAACGAAAAGATGGAAATCACCTGAGCCTTTGAAAATGTTGTTCTGTCATAGAAGTAACTGGTGCTGGAACTGCCTTCCACTGGATTTCTAGTTATGCAAAGAAATAAATATCCACTTCAGTTTAAGAAATTCTTGTTGGCATTTTCCTTACTTGTATCTAAATGTTGCTATCTTCAGACTGATTGATTTGTTCATTCATCATCCATTTATTCACACATTCTTTCCTTTGGCCAAAGGAACAATCTTTCTCTCTTCACGCTGGGCTTGTGGGATAGTGAACTGAGTGATTTATACAAATCGCTAAAATGCATGCAAATTTTTATTAATTATAGTCATACTCTAGTGCTTCATGCAGACATATATAAATATTTCTTGCTAAATTTCATTTGATAGCAGGTATATTGTAAACTATTATAAGAATGTGCAACATCTGATGATCTGGATTCTCTTCTCATTCTGCACCTTTATTTTACTTTTAGAGAGTCATTTAACAATATTGGTTATGTGTCTTAATCTATAATTTGATGGAGAATCCTAGCACAGTTGTTCTTGGACTTTAGGTCAATAGTTCTTTTAATAATTAATAAAAGCTACAGATCTTGCTTCAGAACAAAATTTGGACACAATTTCAGAATATTCATAAATCACTTTAATGACCTAATGGATTCATTCATTCATGACATAATTAGTGAATTAGTGGCCACAATTAGTTACTAATACTGGATCCAGCAACAAGAGAGAATAAGGTAGAGTTGACGCTCATAAGAAACTTTTACAAATTAAACCAGCAACCACAACACCATGCTAAAAATGCTATGCAAAGGCTGACTGCAGAGAATTAAGGGGCCACATACTAGTGCTACCTTCCTCAGAGGAATTGAGAAGGTTTGAAGGTACTGAAAGCAATTCAGGAAATTCCAGCAGGGATAAGGTTTCAGACAATACAGTTAGGCAGACAAGGAGAAATAGAAATAAATATGCCATGGGAGGGTAAAGGAAACAGGTGGGAATACAGGTTGATATGATATAGACAATTAAGTCAGGAAACCAAATTTAGGAATTTGGGATTTATATCAGCAATACAAAAGCCATGGAGTGGTTTTATTTTTTTATTTTTTCAGTACTCAGAATTTGAATCCAGGGCCTTACACATACTTTCACAAGTGCTCTACCATTAGGCTGCACACCAAGCCCATTTTTAATATTTTATTTTGAGACAGGGTCTCACTAAGTTGCACAGGCTGCACTGGCTGGTCTCAAACTAGCGATCTTCCTGCCTCTGCTTCCTGAGTTGCTGGGATTACAGCCACGAGCCACTGAGTGGTTTTAAGTAAATGTATAATAGAAACCAGTTTGTGTTTAAGAAAGGTGACTTTGTTGTTATTTGTTTTGTGGATCTTTTCTATTCTTACTGGAGTGAGATGGAATCCCAGTGTTGTTTTGATTTTCATTTCCTTAATGGCTAGAGCCCAAATGTGTCTGTCAGTCTGGCATATAGTTTAAACCTGTACATGAGTAGTTGATGGTCTGATCTACAGTCAGTATCTGGTGGTATTCTGATTTCTGGTATTGAGCTTCTCTATAGTCTCTTTCCACAAATGTAGTCAATTGGTTCCTGTTTGTTCCATTCCCCACGTGTTTGTTAGTTTGCTGTACTATTGCGGCTTGTGTGTTGCTGTGATGCCAAAAGCTATGCTACTGATATTACATATAACAGCAGGGCCAACCATGGTGGACAGGTTTCAGCTGAGCTTCCAGAACAAGACTGACTAGGGAGTGAGGGGTGTGGGGGGGGATTTAGTTCAGTTGGTAGTGCTGTTCTGCAGTCTCTGATGTCCTCGTTCTGTTCTAGTCCCAGTACCACTAAAATGGGAGAAGGACATGGGGCAACCCACTCCCTAGACAATCCCCAGAACAAGCAGCCATTGAAAATCCTATGAAGGTTGCTGTGAGTCGGACACTACTGACTGGAACTAACAACAACAATAAGGGAGCAGGACCTGACAGCCCCCTCCTGAAACAATTGGCCATTGAAAACCCTATGAATAGCAAAGAAACACTGTCAGATATAGTGCTATAAAGTGAGCCTCCCAGGTTGGAAAGCATTCAAAAGATGACTGGGGAAAACTTGCCTTCTTAAGGTAGAGATTACCTTAATTACAGAAATAGAGTAAAGCCCTAGGGACCTCCATATGCTGATGTGTCACAACTCAAAATGAGGACAAACAACTAAAAACATTCATTAATAATTGGAGCTTGGAATGTACATAATATGAATCTAGGAAAATTAGAAATCATCAAAAGGGAAATAGAGTGCATAAACCAACATTAGAGGTATCGTGAGCTAAAATAGACTGGCATGGGCCATTTTGAATCAGATAATCATTTGGTCTACTATGCTAAGAATGACGATTTAAAAGAAATGGGGTTGCACTCATCATCAAAGAGGACATCTCAAGATCTCTCCTGAAATATAATGCCATCAGTGATAGAATAACATCCATACACCTAAAAGGAAGGTCAGTTAATATGATGATTATTCAAACTTACACACCCACCATTAAGGCTACAAATGAAGGTAGGGAAGATTTTTGCCAGCTTCTGCAGTCTGAAATAGATTGCTTTTTTTTTTTTTTGCTTAAAAATGTTTTTCCTTTATTCCACATCAGTCACATTGTCTATAATTCATTGTTCAAATTTGTTCATTTTCTAAATCAGCAATATGTGTGTTTTGACAAGGACTCACTTTTTAACCAAACTCTTCTGATTTCTTTTCTTGACGAGGCCCTGAATTTGGGTTGTTTTACAACCTGCCAAATTTTATCAAAAATCATGTATATCCCAGTTTAGAGAAAATGCCCCACTCCTTAATATCTCATGACCCTAGAAGAAGATTGTATCCCTTAGGTCAGTTTATCAAGAACCCCTCAAACATTGATATTTTCTCTTAGTTAATTTTCTATCTGCTGACTGCTTCATTTTGTTCCTTAGGTATAAAACCCACTTGTCCTTGTATTTGTATTTAAGCCTAATCTTTCTACCTTATTACTGACACCTATCACAATAGTCTTGAATAAAGTCTTCTTTACTGTGTTAACAAATGAGATGAAATTCGTTTTAACAGTTACGGTGATCTGACTTGGATAGGATCAGATTCATCATTGGACCCCCAGACCTCTCATCCAGGACACCAAGTGCACACCTTTGAAGCCTTTGTGTTGTCCCCTGACTGATTGATCGGGGATCCACTGGTGAGTCCAACTCCAGTAATAGTGCTTTGCATGGCAGTCCATTGAAGCACGGTGAGGATAGACTTTGATTCTTAAAAAAATCTGAGTTTATCACCTCAAGCTGGACTAGAGTCCCTGATTTCTTTATCAGAAAGGTACCTCCTATGCTCAAAATGTTTTCCTGGTACTTGTGTTTTTTAGTTTTTGTATTGTGAGACAAAGTTTTGCTCTGTATCCCATACTGGCTTTGACCTGAAGATCTCCTTTCCTCAGCCTCCCAATCGCTAGAATTACATGTGGGTGCCCCCACACTCAGCTTCCTGGTACTTGTTTTCAAGTGGGAATTCACTGTCTGAATCCTGGCCTGAAGTTCTCCCTGGCTTTTGTTTTGCAGGAGAGAGTTACTCTTTGAATCTTAGGTTGTAAATTTTCCTGGCTCCTTATGAGTTCTCCTTCTATTTGATCCTGCTTATCTCATGGGAACTTCTCAATTTTCTGGAACTTGCTCTGTCTTCTTCTTTTTTTTTAATTGGAAATTTTTAATGTATACCTTAATGTGATTCATTCTGTCATGCTTTTCATTGTGACATTTCCATATATGAATTTGTTGTACATTATACATGTAAGTTCCCCCTTACCCTCTTGTGCACTTCCTCCACCCATCCCACCTCCCCAACCAAAGACTTCTTTTCCATTTGCTTGTCTTTTTATGGTAACATTTTTCTATATATCCTTGGGTTCCAGTTCTGTTTAAGATAGAAATTTTTTCTATAGTGAACTTTCTTTTTACATTGTCAGAACTATTACATGAATTTTCTAGACCATCTATAACAATACCATTCTTAGCTTTTTTTATTATTATGTTCTGACCTCTGCATAGGATTTTTTCCTTCTTATAATTTTGATTCAGCTCTCATATATGAGTGAGAACATGTGGTATTTCTCTTTCTGAGCTTGTGTTCATTCACTTAAAATAATTTTCTCCAATTCCATCCATTTTGCTGCAAATGGCATTATTTCATTTTTTTATTTCTGAGTAGTATTCCATTGTGTATATATACCATAGTTTTTTATCCATTCTTCTGTTGATGGGCACTTGGTTGATTCCATATCCTTGCTATTGTGAAAAGTGCTGCATTGAACATGGAGATATAGGTGTCTCTGTGGTATGATGCCTCCTCACCCTTTGGGTATATTCCCAGTAGTGTTATAGCTGGATCAAATGGTAGATCTACTTTTAGTTTTCTAAAGTATCTCCATATTGATTTTCAAAGTGGTTGAACCAATTTACAGCTCCATCAGCAGTGTAAGAGGGTTCCTTTTTCTCTGCTACCTTGCCAGCATTTGTTAATTGTTTTATAGAACTTGGCCATCCTTACTGGAGTAAGGTGAAATCTCAGAGTTGTTTTGATTTGCATTTCCCTAATGGCTAGGGATATTGAACATTTTTTCATGTGTTTCATGGCTATATGGGCCTCTTCATTTGAGACATGTCTATTCAGTTCCTTTGCCCATTTGAGTATTGGGTTATTTGTTTTCTTGGGAATTTTTTTCTTAAGTTCTTTATAAATTCTAGTAATTAGATCTTTGTCTGATATATAGGATATGAAAATTTTTTTCCCATTCAGTGGGGGTTTCCTTGAGTCTGTTAATTGTTTCTTTTGCTGTACAGAAGCTTTTTAATTTCATGTAATCCCATTTATCTATTCTTGTTGCAATTTCTGGAGCAATTGGATTCCTATTAAGGAAATACTTTCCTATGCCTATATGATGGAGTGTATTGCCTATCTTGTCTTCTATTAGTTTTAAAGTTTCTGGTTTTATGTTGAGGTCTTTTATCCATTTTGAGTTAACTCTCATGCATATTGAGATATGCGTGCCAGTTTTCATTTTTCTGTACACAGATGTTCATGTTTCCCAGCATCATTTATTAAAAGGCTATCCTTTTTCCGGTTTACTTGTTTTGTTCCTTTGTTGAAAATACGGTGGCTATAGGTGTGTTGAGGCATTCCTGGGTCTTCTATTCTGTTCCACATTATCTTCAGGCCTATTTTTGTGGCTCTGGACCCTTTCAATGTCTGCTTTGTAGCCACTATAAAGTGAGAAGCTTTTCTCCACCATGCCCTCCACACTGTGATGTTCTGCCTCCACCCATGCCTAAGAGTTATCCAGCCTCTGATTGTAGACTGAGACCAATAAGAATATGACCCCAAAGAAATCCTTCCTTCCTTTACATTGTTTCACTCATATATTTTATTACAGTGACCAAAAACAATAACAAAAAATAAAAACAAAGAAAACAAAAAACTGACTAACACAATGTTTGTTAGGTCCATTTTGTCTAGGATGTGATTTAACTATGTTGTTCCTTCATTGATTTCTGTCTGGATGATGTGACTATTACTGAAAATGGAGTGTTAAATTCTCCAAATATTATTTTATTGGAGTAAGTCTCTCCCTTTAGGTCTAGTAATACCTGTTTTCATATTTGTATGGCCTGAATCTGGGTATTTAGAGTTGCTATTTCCTCTTCTTGTGATCCCTTTATTATTTTATAATGATACTCCTTTTCTCTTTTCACTTCTTTTGATTCAAAGTATATTTTATCTGATATAAATGTGGTTTCTTTCTTTCTTTTAGATTCTATTAGCATGGAGTATCTTATATTCTACCCCTTCCCTTTCATTCTTTGTGTATCTTTAGAGGTGAAGTGAGTTACTTATGTTGTTTTTAGGTGCCCTAGACTCATAGTGACCCTTATAAGGTTTTCAGTGGCTGACTGTTTCAGGATTGTCTACGGAGTGGATTGCCACATCGGTCTCCCATTTTTGCAGTGCTGGGGATTGAATTTGGGACCTCAGAGACTGCAGAGTAGTGCTCTACCAACTAAACTAAATCCCAGCCCCAAGTTCCCTATAAGTAATACATATTTGGGTCTTGGGTTTAGTCACTATATGTTATTTATTTATTTATCTGCATTACTAGGGTTTGAACCCATGGCATTGTGGATCTGAAAGAAGCAGTCCACCTTGACCCATACCTTGAGCCTCTTTAATTTATTTTATCTTATTTTTGAGATAGGATCTTGTTAAACTGCACAGGCTTTAGCCTCAAACCTGAGAGCTTCCTGCCTAAGCCACCTGAGTAGCTGCAACTACAGGCTTGTGCCATGGCATGGGCACTCTATGTCTTTAACTTGGAGAATTTAATCCATATACATTCAAGGTCACCATTGATGGGTAAGGTCTTATTATAGCTACTATGTAAAAAGTTATCTAATTTTCTTATAGTTTCTTCTTTCCTTCTTTTTTTTTGCCTCTCATAATATTCCTTTTGTATTAAGTAAATTACTCTAGTAGTATATTTTTATTCATTGCTTATTATTGGCTTGGTTATTACAAATTTTTTTCCTTTGTTACCATGAAGCTTATAAGAAACATCTTAGATGATACCCTTCTATTTTGAAATGATAGCAACTCAACATATTTATAAAGATAGTAACAGATACAACCAACCAAAAGAATAAGATAAAATATACCAATAAGAAAACTCTCCAGTTACATTATATTCCTCTCTAAATTTAAAATTTTTGATATCTCATTTTATGTCTTTCTATATTGCCCATTGGTTAACATAATGTACTATTATTTTTGTGTGTTTTGTTTTTTAGTCTTCATATTAAAGTTATGAATGGCTTATGTGCCACACATAATATTAGAACATTCTGAATTTGTTTATACAATTACTCCTACCAATAAGTCTTGTATCTTCCTAGGTTTTCTTCTTATTCATTGATGTCTCTTTCTTTCAGTTTGAAGAACTTCCTTTAATATTTCTTACAGAATACATCTGGTGGCCATGGAGACATACTCTCTTAGCTTTCACTTTTCTGGGAATGGATTTGTCCTTCCTTTATTTCTAAAGGATAGCTTTGCTGGATAGTATATTCTTAGTTGACTTTTTTTTTACTTTGGAACTATGAAAATTTCATGTCATTGCCTGCTGGTCTGTAATATTTTGACTGAAAAATCTGCTATCTGACAAATTTGTTTGGCTTCTGGGATTTAACTCAGTTGGTAGAGTGCCACTCTGCACTATTGAAGACCCTGGGTTCTATCCTCAGCACCATAGAAATGGGAGAAGGACCTGGAGCCCACTCCCCAAACAATGTAGAAACAATGGCCATCAAAAATCCTATGAATAGTAAATAAGCACTGACATAGTGCCAGGCATGGCACAGTGTTGGGGAGTGTTTTGTTCTGTTGTACATAGGGTCACTATGAGTTGGACCTGACTAGAAGGCACCTAACAACAACAATGTATTCTTTCTTTCTTTTTTCTTGAAAACTTGAGGATTTTTTTATCTTTCATATTTGAGAACTTTGCTATAAGATGTGTTGGAGTAGACTTGGCTGAGTTAGACTTGACTAGTGAACTTTGCCTTACCATACCTGAATATTTGTGTCATTTTCTAGGTTTGAGAAGTTTTCTGTTATTATTTCTTTTAAGAAGCTTTCTATTCCTTTGGTGTTCTCAAGTTATTTTTGAACCCCGATATCTTGAATATTTGCTCTTTTAATACTGTCCCAGTGTTCCCTGCAGCTGTAGCACTATAGAGTCCAGTCTTGGAAGCTAAGCAGGGTTGCACCTGCACAGTACTTGGATAGGAGATCACCTGGGAACACCAGGTGCTGTAGGCTTGGGAGAAGGACCCGGCAACCCACTCCCAAAAATAAATCCACCATTGAAAACCCTATGAATAGCAGAGAAGTAGTGACAACAGTGTTTCTCCTGTTGTATGTAGGGTTGCTATGAGTCATCAACTTGAGGGCACCTAACAACAATGTTCCCATAAGCTTCTTCATTTCTCTTCACTCTTTTCTTGTCTCTAACTATATATTTTCAAATAGTTTGTTTCTAAACTCACCAATTCTTTCTTCCATTTGATCTATCCTGCTATTAATTACTTCTATCACATTTTTAATTTTAATGAGTGTCGTTTTCCGCTCCAGAACTTGATTCATTGCTTCCATTTTTTGTTACGTTTCTGATAGAGTATTGAAATGTTTCTCTGTATTTTCTTCAAACTCATTGAACTTCCTTAAAACAGCTGGTTCTATCTGAAATTTCTCTATTCTCTATCTGAAATTTCTCCCTTATTGACTACTGCCTAGTCAGTTTCTTATTTGAGTACTAGGTGACGTGATGGTTCTCTGTAAACTCTTGATGATTGTTGGCATGTGATATCATCTGGGCATTGACAGAGTATTTATCTCAATGTTCCTAATCTGGCTTTGTTTGTTCCTGTCTTTCCAAAAATTCTAAGATGGCTACTTATTTTCTCTGAGCCTATAGTCACTTCCACTCTTTCAGTACTGGATGGCACCCAGGTGCAGATTTGCCAGGAATCTGTTATTGATGTGTTATGACTGCTTCATTATAAGAGGAAAATTCAAGCCTAAGTGTGTCCCAAATACAGTTAGAATATTGTTCAAAAGAAAGAGAACAGTGCCTACAAAGAGTCATCTGTCCCCATCAGCTTCTCCCTGGGGCCAGGGTAGGCCCAAATGCCTCATCTACAGTCACTGACCTGTGGTCAGACATGACAGGTTTCTGTCTGGCTCTCGGCAATGTCACCATGGATGGGCCAGGCCAAGGCTGCTATATCATACCTGTGGCCACCAATGCTGCCCAAACTGTGTCACACCCTGAGCTGACAGCTTGCCAAAACCAGCACACACTGAGGTAGAACCAAAGACTATACTGCTATCTGCTTTGGATTGCTAAGGTGGAGTTGAGGCCCTAGACTACTACACCCAGCCATAGGTGATGCTAGCTGGAATGGGAAACCAATACACTGATGCTATGTGTCTTCTCTTGGCACTGAAGCTATTCCTCAAGCTCTGTGGATAGAGGCTGTGAAGATGTGCCCTGCATTGGGTTTTACTAGTCCAGCATTAAGTTCCAAGGCAGAGTCTTAGGCTTATTACCCTGACCCATTTCCAGCAAATGGGATCATGCACCCAAGGGTAGAGTAACGATATAGAAGGCACTCCATTCTCACAGCAAAAAGAACCTGCACGGTCTTAGTGGTGCACTGATGCACATATTGCAGCTGGAAGTGATGGAAGCCAAACTATAATTCTGCCTAACTGGGTCACAGATCTCTGCTTGGTGCTAGGATACTTCTGGAGCCCTGTAGGTGAGGACAGGCCAGATGATAACCATGTAGGAGAATGTTGGGAGATGGGTGAAGACAGTCCCGTCAAGGCAGGAAAGACAGAGAAAGTTAAGTGGGCATGGAAAGGACAGGACCCCCTACCCTCTGCTGGCTAAGAATCAAGAAGATCTCACAAATGAGATTGTGGACCACGTTTACAGTGAAAACACAGGTCCTCACTTCCTTAGGAAGAATTATTTTGATCTTTCTGAACTATGCATCTTATTACCACTCTTTTCTTATCTGTCAGCCAGTATAATGGGCTTCATGGACCACCCTATGATCTCATTTACTAAAAAAATCTTTTAATCCTCTCAACAATGGAGCTGCAGATCCCACCAAAATTACATACAGCCTTATTAAGATGCCTAAAAGCATCTCTCTTTCTTGAGAAGCCTGCATCCATATCTTGGTTGTATACTAATAATTTTTTCATGTCTCCTTTTGTCTCTGAACACCTGTTCTTAAACCTAAAGCATGTACTAACTCTTAGCTCTACTTAATAAACTCACTTTGTTTCACTCTGACTTTGTCCTGAATTTCTTTTTTTGCGACAGAGCCAAAGACCCAGCTGCACTGAGAAGGGGTCCCTGAGCAACATCTCAGGCTACAAGGAGTAGCACTGGGCTACATTCCCCCACTGCCCTTAACATTCAGACAGCACTTAATGGTTTGGAGAATATGTATTTCTTTTTCAACTAAGTTGAACGAAATAGAAATTGTATGCAATGGTACAAATTGTGTAATGTGGAGTGGTAGATCCATGTTATAATCAAAGAGACACATGGTCCCTGCGGCTTACCACCAGAAGATAATAAATATGATAGCTTATAATTGGTAAAAATAAATGTTATGGTGTATGCTGTTATGGACCCTGCCAAACAAATAAAAAGAAACCATAGAAACAAAAATACTCCATTATTGTGTGCCAGCTTATAACTAAGCCATTTAAACACAAACAAAGCACATCTACTTTATAATGAAAGCTATCCTTTTATATAAAGCTATCCTCCAAAGAAAATAAACATACCAGCTTAAATAACATTGCTACAATTAAAAGAGTGATCAGGGAAAATCTATTATTGATATCTGATTCAAGCGCAGCAATTGGTGCGAAAAATGAGTATGTCTTTTAAAATGTAACTCAAAGTGATACTCTGCTATGAGGAAAAGAAACCAAAGACATGAACCATTTATTATTATCCCAAATGTGGCACTTTCTCCTGGGATCCCATATATTTATATAATACTAAGAACTTTTATTAATATATTTAACAGACTAAAGATGTCACAGCCAATTCATTTTTAAGGACCATTGCTATTTGTTTCACGCTTAATACTAACATTCAAAATGAATTGTACAATTTTTACAGATGCTCATACTAGCTCTGAAGATTTACAAAATCCCACACCCTCTAGTAATTATTAAGCACTCATTAAGAACATCCTAGTGTTGGGCATCTTGGTGCAAACCTTTAGTTCCACCAAATTGGGAAGCTGAGGCAGCCAGATCTCTTGTTCCAGGCCAGACATAGCCTGTGCAACTTAGAGAGACCCTGTCTCAAAATAAAAAATTACAAAAGGGGCTGAGGGTGCAGCTCAGTGGTGGAGCACTTGCCAAACCTATCAGAGGCCCTGAGTTCAACCCTCTAGCATTATGGGAAAAAAATCCAAATGATTTAATTAGTTTTTGAACAGGAAAACACACACACACCCACACACACACACACACACACACACACACACACACACAGCCATACACATGTATACCCATTTACAAAACAGGTAAAGACTTTGTTACCTTTTTTCTGGATTTGTTTTATTCTATTTTTAATCTCTGTTTTTCCAAGTTGCTAAATTTTCAGTAAAATATTCAGTATTTAACACAAAAGAAAAAAAGATAACAATGCAGATTGTTAGATATAGAAGAGACCTTGTAAGTCATGAAGTAAAATCTCTTTTAATTGTAATCCTCCTAATATATGTAGGTCTTTAGCTCATTGCCTCACATTGTATTAAAGGAGGAGGAGAAACTTGCTTCTGCTAAATTCCTTCTATTTGCAGTTCTTCTCTTTTAAAAGAGAATAACACCAACAGGCTCTAAAGAAACAGGAGACTGACTCTGAAGAAGAGCCCTTTTTGAACTCAAAGGGGGGTTATGATCAGTTACCAGCTCTGTGTTCCTAGAGGGCGTGGGTTCTTCACCAAGGTAGTATTTGGGTGGGACAAAGTGAACCCTTAATTCCTCCAAGTCTTGCAGATGCCTAGGCATGTACCCTTCCTGGGTTTTAGGAAGAGAGGTTAGTGATCCATTCACTTGTAATTTGCTAAATTTGAGAATTTCTCAAAGGAGATTCTGAATTTGAATCCTAATCCCAAACAGAACAAAAGATTTGTGATGTTTCTGTAGCAGGTTTTAGATTCTCAAGGACAATGTAACATGTTGGTTTGTTTGTACTTGAAAAATCCATGGAAAGCCTGGTGAAGTGGCCAAGTGGAGCCTGCTTTTAATCCCAGCAATTTAGGAGGCTGAGGCAGGAGCACGGCAAGTTCAAGGCCAAAGGCAGCCTGAGAAATTAGTAATACCTTGTCTCAAAATAAAAAAATGAGAAGGGGCTGAGGGTGCAGCTGAGTGGTAGATCACTTGACTACCATGCGGGAAGCCCGGTTTCAACCCCCAGTACTGAAGAAAGAAAAGACAATGGAGCTTTATTTTAAGGGGCAGAGTACACCAGTGTGCATATATTTGTCAGGGAGAAAGAGGGAGGGAGACTGAGAAAGTGAATGTGGTAGTACATGAGATTTACCTTCGGAATATCCTTGGAAACTGCCCTTTCTTCTCTTCTTTTCCAATTTTCTTAACCTACTACCATACATGTAGGTAGCAAGATACATGATGCATATATGTACATAAATTAGTACTCTCCATAAATTTGAATCTGAACCCTCCAAATTCTGATAGATTTCGTTCAAATCAGCATTTTCATAAGCTTTCTTTGTGCTGCACTTATTTTCCCAGGATAGCTTTTTATCATTTTCTATAACATGTTTTTGGGAGAAGGACCTGGCAACCCCCTCCCAAAAATCAATCTGCCATTGAAAACCCTATGAACAGCAGAGAAGCACTGACAATAGTGTTTCCTCTGTGGTACAGAGGGTCGCTATGAGTCGGATACCGACTCGACGGCACCTAACAACAACAACAACATAACATGTTTGTTTTCTGGTTAATAGTCATCCTATTTTAGTCAAATAGCTTGCATGGCATTTAATTCTTAAGATTCATGCCATATAAAAAGGTGTGTTTTTATTGGCCTTATTGCTCCAGTTACAAAATATTTAATTCACAAGAATCATCATTTTCACCATTAACTGTTTGTATATGTATTGAGATTAAAATAACTAATTATAGCATATCTGTAGTTATCCTCCTCCTCCTTCTCTACTTCCCCCTCCTCTTCCTTCTTTAATTCATATTTAGAAGAAAAATCATGCTTTTCCTTCTCATGTGTTATTGTTGTTGTTAGGTGCCATGGAGTCGGTATCCGACTTGTAGCGACCCTCAGAGGGTTTTCAATGCCTGACTGTTTCGGGATTGCCTTGGGAGTGGATTGCCAGGTCCTTCTCCCATTTTTGCAGTGCTGGGAATTGAACTCGGGACCTCAGAGACTGCAGCGCAGTGCTCTACCAACTGAGCTAAATCCCAGCCCTCTAGTGTTAATGGAAGGGAATTTTCAATAAATCATGCTTTATTGATTTATCTGCTTACTTTAAATATTTCAGGCATAAATTTAGCTAAGGAAATTGTGATTATGGTTTTATTTCTCCAATTTTGGCAGGTATTTACTAAAATACAGGGTTTTTAAAAATGACTTTCAATACAAGCTGTTTTCAATTACTATTGGGCAACACTGACCTCTGGTGGATTCTTGGGTAAATAGCAAGTGGATTTTTCAGAAGATGTCAATTTTCCATATTTTGCATTTTCTAGAGCTTTTGAAATTTGGAGTTTATCTGATTTAGCTTTTTGAACTTCCTTGAAATATATAGGTATTTATCAATTTTAGAATGAAATAGTAAGCCATTACACGTTATCAACACCACATTTTCTTTATTATATATTTAAGGTAAGTGAAAAATCAAATAAATATTTAAATTTAACATTGAAATAAATATTCATAATTGTTTCATGTGTAATCCACTTGCTTTTGCTTTTGATTTAAGTTAAAACCCTCATAAAATTCATGTTTTAGAAAGGTAACTATTAGCTATTTAAAATAGTAAAGGACTTCCATAAATTGAACATTCTTAAAAATACAAACTTTTGTAAGTATTTATAAGACAAATGTAAAAATGCTCTAAATATTTCAGCAGTAAAATGAACTTATGAAACATTTTTGTTTGCTAATATAAAATAGAGAGGAAAATTTGGTATCTGAGAGCAAAATGCTTTAATATTGTTTTCATAAGTAAAACATTATATTTCCAGAATATCTTTTAGATTTCAGGGAAGAGTCTCTCAAAAACTTTAAGATTATGTTTTAACAAAGCTTCAGTGCAACCATCTCTTCATTTATGACTTGTGAGCTCATAAATTATCTAAACACATATCACCTTCATCTTAAAGCATGGCATAGCATTAACAATTTTTAAACTTCACTTAATTCTTTTTGAAAATGGACTAGCTATACCATATCTACTCATAATCTGCTTTCAAATCTTTCCTAGACAGCCTTGGGGAAAAAAGAAATGTATGTGAATATAGTGTATTTACCACAAGAGGGCAGCAAAAATCTTTTAGTTAGAATTTTAATGCTAACCCCCATGTTTTGACATTCTTTGATATCTGAGACATTATCTGAGCTTTCTTCTTTCCACACTGCAGTGAAATGTAAAGGATGTGTTTTCTTCATAAAACAGAAATTTTGAAGATATGGTTTAGTTCATATTTTATGAAAGACATAAGCCTCAGAGTGACCACATTTTTCTTTCATGATTTATAGCAATGACAACATACTTGTTCCTTAAAAGACATGGCTTAGACAATATTAATGGAATAATTCCTAAAAAGCAAATAAAATTCACATGAGAATGTTAAAATATCTGATATTCTGCATATTTTACATCATTATGGAAAAACATTCAGAAAGATTAAAACATTTATTTATATATTTTCCATGATTATGAAATGCTCTAAGTTTTCTTCAATGGTCTGATTATATTAAGTCCTCCAGGGGTAAAATAATAATTTCCACAGAAAAGCATCTCAAGTTCAAAACTACAAGCTATGGTCAGTTTTTTTTTTTTTTTTTGATAAATATGCTGTGAAGCCATTAAGCAATGCACTTGTATAAAAATTAGATAATATTATGACAGGTTTATCCATTTCAAAGAGTATGTGTAATAATTTATCATAACACTTTTATAGCCATTTCTGTACTACGGAAGTTTATTTGAAGGAATGGGAAAAAGTTGGATGGTTTCTCATCCTTTTTTTTTCCCCTTCTTTTTTTTAGATTTCAATTATAAATTCTTCTAAAGCCAGTAGATGGTTCCGCCAGTCAGGAGTTCAGTGTGTGCCTGGGCAGGCGATAGTGCTCGGGTTTGGAGCGCAGCTTCTTTTCCTGTGGATTGGCATACTTCCACTTGGAGGGAGACATTTTAAGCTTTTTCCTCTTCTTGTCTGTGCACCATACCTTTTCACAGTATTCTTCCACTCTCTGGAAGTTGCTATAACCAATCAGCTGCAAGAATTCCTTGTACCATGGTTTTGCTCCCTGGGGGATACTACTTTGTGCAGGACATGGCATCCTGTGAGGCCCATCTTCCTCATCTTTATTAAACATTTCCTCCACTCGCTCCTCTTCCACTACCTCCAAGGTGATCTTACGGATAGTGTGGACAAAACTATGCTCTACTGTCTGGCAAAAATAGGTACCAGCATCTGACCTTCGTACCCTGAGGAAGAGTAATCCCAGGTCCATCTTCACCACTCTGTCATCTGTCTTCACCTGTAAAGACAAAAGAGTGACTCTCACAGAGCATTATGCAGGAGAAAAAATACCAACCTCTAACCCCTTCCACTATGTCACTTGAGTTTTTTCCTTTACATTATCACATTTGAAATCATGAAAGTCATATGTACAAATACATTAGGTAAATAAATCAGGTATGTATGTGTATCCTGCACTTATTTACATTGGAGGCCACTTTGTATTAATCACTTTGATTTCTTCTTCTTCCTTCTTCCTCTTCTTCTTCTTCTTCTTCTTCTTCTTCTTCTTCTTCTTCTTCTTCTTCTTCTTCTTCTTCTTCTTTTTGGTTGTAGGTGGTTGAACCCATGACCTTGCATATGCTGGGCTATACCCCAGCCCATTTTTTATTTTTAATGTTTATTTTGAGGTAGGCTTTCACTAAGTTGCACAGGCTGTCTCTGGTTGAACTTGCAATCCTCCTGCCTCAGCCTCCTAAGTTGCTGGGATTACAGGTGTGCAACACTGTGCTTGGCTCATATGAATATTTTTAAGAACCAAATGAAAAGCTTTCACCTAATGAATTCAAATAAACACTAGAAAAACAATCCATCTCATGATAGCACTCAGAGTTAGAATGAAATGAAAATTTGTAACTTTTTAAATCTTTTTCTTTTCTTTTCTTTTTTTTCTTTTTTTCTTTGTTTTTTTTTTTTTTTTTACAGTAGAGAGTATAGATAAGACTTATTAAAGATAGTGCACCTTTAAGGAACAATTACTGGGAAAATTGAGGTACCTGGAGAAGCTCAGGTATATCTGCAAAGGAACTTGGAGAAATTTGTGTTCCCAGGGTGAACTGGCATAAGGATATTTCTGTTCCCCAGGGGAAGGTGAGAACCAGATAAAGCAGAAGGATAAGCAAGCTTTTAGAAGGAAATGTGCCTTGGATAGACAGAAGATGGAGGGTCTGAGAGAAAGGAGAGACGTGCATGCAGTTGGTAAAGAGAGAAGAGTAGAGCCCAGGGTGAGGAGCAGAGAAAAGAAGGGAGAGGAGTGAAGAAAGAGGAGAAGGGGGCAGGAATGCATATATTTTTTATTTTTAAATCTTTTATTCAATGGACACAGCAAATAACATTTCCACATTCTTTGATGGGATTTTTATGCCTCCCAAATCATAATGACAAACAGTTACAAAAGGATCCCTGTTTAAAGTGCTGGTCTTCTTTCATTGTTTCTCCTTACAAAAATATTCCATCAATTAATTACTTGAGTGAGTATTAATGACATGTCTACAAGGCTGTTCATTAGCAGAGATTAAAAACAAACAGTTGAAACCTAGATTGCATTCTAAAGGACCCAACAATTTATATTCTTTTTATGTTTCAAAATAATAAGTTATGCACATTATTTCTATAGGTAAATAATTATAATTTGGGGGAAAGAGCACAATAAAGCTTTCAATGAATAGCTCATATTTTATCAACAATAACTGTACTACTAAGTATATGATTTGATATCAGGAAGAACTAGATTCA
>VMDO01009419.1:0-47500 GCA_007922755.1 Pedetes capensis | reverse complement strand
AAAAAGCATATGAATAGGCAATTCATGGAAGGAGAAGCCCAAACCTTTAGTAAATACTCATGTTCACATTCAGTCTTACTAGTGATCTTAGAAATGCAAAATGTAAAAAGATACCAGCATACAACAGAAGAAAGACAAACTAGAGTAGATACTGTCAAATATTGATGAGGACATGGGGAAACAAGAACCCACACAATATGCTCTGAGAGTGTAGATGTTGCAGAAATTTGGGAAGCAAGCTGGTAATAGTTTGATAAAATTATAGAAATGAAGGATGTTGATAGATAATAATGCAGAAACTAGCATTCAGATCTATAATGGATTATTTGTAGAAATGATAATTGATGATGTGATAAAAGAAGCCAGTGACACTGGATGCTTACCCTTAGGAGACTGGATCAGTTAAGAAATGGCAGTGTGCTATGGGATGCTGACCAACAGTCAGGAACAATGAAATAGAGACACACACAATCAGTAATAAATTGTAAACCATTGTGTTGAGTATCAGAGGTAAGAGGAATAAGACATATGAGACAATAGATTCAGTTTTACAGCCTATGTATACTCAAAATATTATACATCTGTTCAATATGCACACACAGAACTGGACTTATTTCAATCATTACAATGGATACATTTGGGAAAGCAGGTAGGAAAGTGTTGAAAGATGGTCCAGGAAAAATAAAGCCAAGCAAGAGAATAGATTTGTGTGGACTAAGCACAACAATGTGCCACAAATTGAAAGAATGATTAACTAAATTATGCATCTGAAATCAAAAATGAGAAAAAAAGAAAGACAGGAAAAAATAAGTCTAGTTTCTTATAATGATTAGCCTGGTTTGGCAACAAATAAACTAATTTTTTTCCTTAGATCTGTTCAAACTCTAATATACTATAATTATAGGATCACAGGATTTTAGAAGCACTGATCAACAATAAACAGCTTTAACAGTATTATTTTACTTAAAATAGCCATAGATATGAATATCATGATTAAGGGAAACAGAGAGGATAAAAGTAAAATTAATGTTCAAATACAAAAATGCACACCATGAGACACTGTACAACTACTATAATTGAAGCAAAATTTCAACACTAAATTTTCTAATGACCAAAGGAATGAAGAAAGTATGTTAAATTCTAAGATTCAAAATGGCTCTAAAATATACTTTTATAATGATTCTTTATGCCAAGTACATCTTTCCTGGCACTGAGGCCTGACAAAAAAATCTCTCCTGAATGTTCTCATGAGATGAAAGAGATGCCAAACAGCAGCAACAGAGAAAACACATTTCCTTAAAGCAATATCTCAGTCCAAGTGCAGTTTTATATAAGCTATTTTCTGTAGTTAAAAAATGTGGTGCGGATATATAGTTTTATGCTGGTATATCTTCACATAGCTGTATGCGTTTTTATTATCTGGACCATATGAGCCATACATTAGAACAAGAGGAATTAGAAAGTGAATGGAATTATTATTTTTCATTATTTACTATGTTATTTTTGTACTAGGCTCACTGCATCATCATATTACCTAGTTTAAACAAATGCCCAAAGTCAGGCTGATCTCAGTGGGAGAAAACATAATTCTCTATCTGATTGGGTAGATTCTGGAAGAATATATTTAATTGTCAAAAACATTCAGTATTCTCCTGGAAAATCCATAGAAAAGAGGTCTTTATCAAACACTAGATCCATTTCTATTTTTACAGCAACCACTCTCCATTTATATTACAAGAACTTTGTCTTTGCCAACATAAAGGAAAAATATGAAATTAATAGGCTAATGTTGTTAGGTGCCATTGAGTCAGGTCCAACTCATGGTGGCCCTGTGTACAACAGAATGAAACACTCCCGACACTGTGCCATGTTCAGTATTATGTCAGTGGTTCTCTGCTATTTATAGGGGTTTCAATGACTGTTTTAGGATTGCTTTGGTAGTGGATTGCCACATCCTTCTCCTATGTTTGTGGTTCTGTGGATTGAACCCAGGGCCTCAGGGAGCACAGAGCAGCATTCTACCAATTGAGCTAAACCTTAGCCTCATTTAAAGAAAACCTAGTTGAGTTGGGCCTATTGTTATTGTTAGGTTTGGTGGAGTGAGGTCTGACTCATAGAGACCCTTTGTACAACAGATGGAAATACTAACCAACACTCTACCATGCCTGGCACTGCTGTAGATGTCTCTCTGCTTTTCACAGGGTTTTCAATGGCTGATTGTTTTGGGATTGTTTCTGGGGTAGAGTGCCAGATCCTTCTCCCATTTTTGTGATGCTGGGGATTGAACACAGGACTTCAGAAAGCCGACTGCAGCACTGTACCAACTGATCTAAACCCCAGCGCTTTAGTAGGCTAACCTACTAATTATTACAGAACTAAAATATATTTGGGATATATGATACGAAAATACTTTGTCTAAGTTAAAAAATTTAATGGGAGAAGGACGTGGCAATCCACTCCCAGAATAATCCCCAAACAGTCAGCCATTGAAAACCCTATGAAGGTTGCTATGAGTCAGATCCAACTCAATGGCACCTAACAATAACAACAAATTTAAGCTCTGAATATTTACTAATTGTAAAGTACAATTAGTTTAGAAAAGATGAGCACTTTTTAATGCACTGGCAAAGAAACATCAGAATTACCAAACAGATGTTTCAAATGAGGCAAGAGTTCATGAACTTTATGTTATGAAAACAAGAAATACAAAGAAATAATATTCATGTGAAACAAAATCCCATGTTTTCAGTGCATGTGTATAAAGACAAAAATGTAAACGTATGGCTGTCATTGATCCCTTACACTTCCTGTCAGGGGTTAGCAATGGTAAAAGCCAGGGAAATAAAGAGTCATTTAGCAAATAATACAGTAGAAAAATAATGAGATTTTATCTCATAATTGTCCTAGTTTTCATGATATAATGCAACTTCAATATTAAAAGATATAATTTGTGTATGCTATTTTTTTGTTTTGTTTTTACAGAAGTTGTTTACATAATGCATCAAATTAGCAATAAAACAAGGTTTTAATGCAGTCCATACGCATTTAGTAGAGAAACAATGAGAAAGGAGCTACTGATTGATAAGTTATCCATGTGTATTAGATTTCACTACAGCATTTAATTGACTTTGATGAATTTATATTGCTTGGTAGGAGGTCTGAAGGCAGAATTGAGATGGGACAACTTGTGGCATAGAGTTTAAAGAAGAGTTGGAAATAAATTGCAATTGAGGTTTTTGAGTTTTGTGAGTCAATTTACACTTTCTCTTGGATTTGCAAAATAAACACATTTGTGTACACTTTGAAGTCTATATAATTCATACAACAGGTTATTTTACAGTGTGACACTTTATTTTTAGGATACACGGACATACTGTATTTTCCCTTAAATCAAGACTCCTGAAAGATCAATAAAGATGAAGGAGAAAATAATTCTACATGCTTACCGAAGGATAGATATTATAAATTAGAATGCTGGTTTTATAGATTAGCAACTTGATTGTCTGGCTTATACTACCTTGGCATAGCTGTAAAAGTATTTTATGTATCTTGGAGTTGCCCCCAAATTTCACAATAGGAGATTTATGAAGCTTATTCAACCCACACCTAGGAGCCAACCTTGTTTCAATGTCATTTGGATATACCCTAATATTGGCAGTGAACGAACGAAGTCCAAAAGAATGTACTTCCTGAAGTTATTCACATTGTTTGCTTTTCCTGAAAATTCACTGTAATGAAATTTTCATGCTCAGCCAGAGATGATGGCTTAGTTATTTATAAATAGAGTTTTCTTCAAAATGTTGTTAGATGCCATAGGGTTGGATCCAACTCATAGTGACTGTATGTACAACAGAATGTAACACTCCCTGATACTGTGCTATGCAACCAACCATTTTTATGTTTAAATCCATTGTTGCAGGCACCATCTAGTTGAGGTTTTTTCTTTTTTTCATTGATCCACCACTCTTCCAAACATGAATATTCTTCCCCTGGACTTGGTCCCTTCTGATAGCATGTCCAAAATACGGAAGAGTCTAGCCATGCTTGCTTCCAAGGAGCACTCTGGTTGTACTTCTACTTTGTTGTTAGGTGCCCTCAAGTTGGTCTGACTCATACTGACCCTACATACAACAGGTGCAACACTATTGTCAGTGCTTCTCTGTTGTTCATAGGGTTTTCAATGGCAGATTGATTTTTGGGAGTAGGTTGCTGGGTCCTTCTCCCAAGCCTACAGCACCTGGTGTTCCCAGGAAGTCTCCCATCCAAGTACTAACCAGGCCCAGCCCTGCTTAGATTCTGAGGTCTGATGGGATCAGATGCTACAGGGCTATGGCTGCAGGTGACTACAGAGTGGTGTTCTACCAACTGAGTTAAATCCCAGCCCCTTGTACTTCTACTAGGACAGATCTTTTGGTTTGTCAGTCCATGGTATATTCAATCTTTGTCCAACATCATAATTCAAAAGCCTCAATTCTTCTCTGTCTTCCTTATTCAACATCCAGCTTTCACAACCATATGATGCAAGTAAAAATACCATGGCATGGGTCAGGTGCAGATTTGTCTTCAATGGGAGATCTTTTCAACACTTTAACAAAGTCTTTTGCAATAGCTTTTCCCAATGCAATGCATTTTTTGATTTCTTGATTGCTGCTTCTGTGGTTGTTGATTGTAGAACCAAGTAAAGCAAAGCCTTGGACAATCTCAATCTTTTCTCCATTTATCATGAAGTTGCATACTGACCCAGTTGTAAGGATTTCTGTTGATGTTGCACAGTTCAAACTGAATGCTGTGTTCTTTGATCTTCATCAGTAAGTATTTCAAATCCTCTTTAGTTTCAGCAAGAAAACTTGTATCATCTGCATAATGCAGGTTGTTAATGACTCTTCCTCCAATCCTGATACCACATTCTTCATAGAGCCCAGCTTGTTGAATTATTTGCTCAGCATACAGATTGAAGACATATGCTAGAAAGATATAGCCCTGACATACACCTTTCTGGACTTTAAGCCAGGCAGTGTTTCCCTGTTCTGTGAACAAATGTCTCCTATTCCATTTACAGATTCTTCATGAGTACAATTAAGTGCTCTGGTATTCCAATTATTTGCAAGGTTATCCATAATTTGTTGTGATCCACACAGTCAAATACCTTTGCACAGTCAATAGAACATAGACATCTTTTTGGTATTCTCTGCTTTTGGCTAATATCCATGTGACATCAGCAATTATGTCCCTGGTTCCATGTTTTCTTCTAAATCTGGCCTGTTTTTCTGGCAGTTCCCTGTTAATATACTGCTACAGCCACTTTTGAATGATCTTTAGCAAAATTTTACTTGAGTGAAATATTAATGATATCATTCTTATGTGTCTGTGAGTTGGCTGTACTGTATGGGCTTGTGTGTTGCTATGATGCTGAAAGCTATGCTACCAGTATTTAGGATACCAGTAGAATCATCTCTGGTGAACAGGTTTCAAGTGAGCTTCCAACTATGATAGACTAGGGGGAAAATATGGCTTACTCACTCCCAAAATAATTAGCTACAGAAGCAAATAGCTGTGAAACACTGTCAGATATTGTGTTGGAAAAGGAGCCCCCCGAATGGAAGGCACTCAAAAGATGACTGGGGAATAGTTGCCTCCTCAAAGTACAGTTGATCTCAATGAAGGAAATGGAGTAAATCCCCAGGGGCCTCCATTTGCTGATATGACATGACTCAAAATGAGAAGGAACAAATGTAAACGTCCATTAATAATTGGAACACAGCATGAATGTATTATGAATGTAGGAAAATTACAAATCATCAAAAAGGAAATGGAATGCATAAACATCAACATTCTAGGCATTGGTGAGCTAAAATAGACAGGTATGGGCCATTTTGAGTGAGATAATCATAGTTTACTATGCTGGGAATGAAAACTTAAAAGAAAATGGGGTCACATCCATTATTAAAAAAGACATCTCAAGATCTGTGCTGAAGAACAATCTTGTCAGTGACAGAATAACATCAGTGGCACCTAACAACAACAACACAAGGAAGGCCAGTTAATGTGACTGTTGTTCAAACTTATACACCCACCAATAAGGACACAAATGAAGAGAGGGAAGATTTTTACCAGATTCTGAGTCTGAAATTGATCAAACATGCAATTAGGAAGCACTGATAATTACTGGTGACTGGGATGCAAAGTTGGAAACAAGGCTCAGTTGGAAAATATGGCCTTGGTGACAGAAATGATGCTAGAGATAACATGATAGAATTTTGTCAGATCAACTGTTTCATTGCAAAGATGTTTCTTTCACTAACATAAATGGCAACTATACACATGGAATTTTCACCAAAATACAGTGGTATTTTTCACAATGATATTCATTTAATAATATACCCAGTTTAGCTCAGTTGGTAGAGCACTGCTCTGCACTCTCTGAGGCCCTGGGTTCAATCCCCAGCCCCACAAAAATGGGAGAAGATCCTGGATTCCCATTCAGGAAACAATCCTGAAATAATGAGCCATTGAAAACCCTATGAAGCACAAAGAAGTACTGACATAGTGCTTGGCATGGCACAGTGTCCAGGGGTGTTTCTTTCTGCTGTACATAGGGTCGCTATGAGTAGAACCAGACTCAGTGGCACCTAGCAAGAAAAGCAATTTATTTAATAAGGCTTTAATGTATCTGAGTTTTCTTTAAGCCTTTAAATCAGGAGTTAAAAGCTTTTCCTGTAAAGAGCTATATAGTAAATACTTCAGGCTTATAAAGCCTGTTGTAATGATTTTCCTTTGTGATCATAGCACAAAAACGCTAAGGACACATAGTAAACAAGTGGGCATAGAAGTTTTCAAATAAAATTTTATTTATAAAACAGGCAGAGGACTAGATTTGGCCACTGGGGTATAGATTTTTCTCTCTCCCTTTAAATCAGTTCTAGTGAATCTGTTGTCAGGTTAAAAATAACATAGTTCAAACTCAGAATACTCAAATGGTATATCACATTAAAGAGAATTAATTATTAATCTTCTAAGAAGCTTGAAGAAACTATACTTGTCTTTATCATAATTTCTGAAAATTAGATACAATGAATTATAAACATTTAAATGTCAGCAAATAAAAATGTAGTATTTATGCATTTTAGAGAAAGTTTTCATTTGTATATCTAAATATTTTAACAAGAATGAATTCCTTAAGGATGTTAGGATTAAATTTTTACAATTATTTTATAGGCTTATAAATTGAAGTATATGGAACTATAGGGATTGAGAGTTCATAAAGTAGGGTGTAGTGGTGATTTAGTTTTTTATCACAGTTTTTTCTTCTGCAATCTTAAGAAAATAATTTAGTTAAGAAAATTATTAATGGGCTGTTTTTCTTAATGACAATTATATGTAAAAAATGTATGTGGCCACCAAATTTAATTAATAATAGAAGACCTTTGGAACAACTAAAGTTAGATTACTTGAATGAAATTAACATATTTCTTATTTTCTTTTCTTCCAACTCAGTGAATGAGGGGTCTCTATATTTTAGATCCAAACCTTAATTTTTTTTTTTTTTTTTTTTGGTACAGGGGGTTGAACCCAGGGCCTCGAGCTTGCATGCTTTGCAAGTACTGTACCACTGAGCTATATGCCCAGCCCATTTTTTTTTTAGTTTTTGAGACAGAGTCTCAGTAAATTTTGTAGCCTGCCTCTGGTCTGGAACTTGCTATCTTCCAGCCTCTGCCTCCCAAATTACTGGGATTGCAGGAATGCACCACCACGCCCGACCCAACCTTTAATTTTTGTTGTAATTTTATTCTCTTTCACATGCTCTTTTTTTCCTAAAAACCAAGAAATATGTCATTACCTTTGTCTCACTGTCAGCCTCTTTCTTAACATTTTTGTACAGTACACTACACTGTGTTTCTCATTCAACACAGCCACATTTATCATTTAACCTATTGCTAGATGACTTCTAGTATAACCATTCCCTTGCACTACTCTCACTAGAGACTGGGTGAGCTAAAATAGTGAGCATTTTTTTTGCATTTTTCAAAGGATACTATTTATTACTTTATCCTACCCAATTCCTTCCCTCAGATTCTATTATACCACAATCTCCTGACTTCACTGTTTCTAATTACTTAAACTATACTACTTTAAAGTTACTACCTGTTACATAACCTCATCTCTATAATACACAACATAATGCTTTCTCAGAGAACATTGAAAGTTTTTGGTAAAGCACTATCCATAGACTGCTTAAAATAGCACAGGACACATAGCCCTAAATGAATGCTGTCATTATTACTTATTTGCTGACTATTTTTGCTTCATCTTTCAGAGTTTGGCATCCAATTTTTCCTTAAATATATGGTTCTCTCTTGTGTATAGCATTAGTTCACTTCGGTTCTTAATTACTCATTCTCTTAGGTAAGCCATGCTAAGAGAGGCATCATTGCATTGCATTGTGGCTACTAATCCAAAATTGAAACCAGACTTTCTGGGCTCAAATTCAGATTGACTTCACTGTCTGTGTGATCTCATGCAAGTAACTCAATCTCTCTGTGCTTCAGTTTCTTTATCTACAAGGGTATATCACAGAACTATTGTGAGGATTAAAAGTGTTAATGTATGTAAAATGCCTAGGATAGTGAATGGCCTATAGTAAATGTTAAGTTTTCTTGATTTTTGCTATATTATTCTTTCTTCTCTTATCACCCAATATTTAATTAGTACCTCTTGCTGATGTCTTTCAGACCTCTCTTGCCATTTCAATCTTTTCTACTGAATGTGATGTGCACATACCAGCAGGAGAGTTCCCGCTGGAAGCTGTGCTGGACTTTCTAATTCAACTTGGTCAAAAATGAACACACCCTCTTTCTCTCAAACCTGCTTCCCTCACCCGCATATTGTTTGAATCATGTTACTGCACCATCAGCCACATAGACTCCCAGGCAAGGAATGTGTGAATAATTTTTGATTGCTTCTCTTTTACCTCAAAGATCAAATCCATTCAATATTATCTCATAAGGATCTAAAACTGTCTCCCTTCTTGATGTGACTATTGAAATGCCTTCTTAAATAGTCTTCTTGGGATCTTGCTTTTCCTTCCAAGTCTACATGCCAGTTCCTAGAGTAATGTGTCTGGACAAGTCATCTAAGGTGTTCTCATTGTCTTATAGGTAGATAAATTGAGATGGATTCTTTGATTGATACACTGATTATTTTGCATTCTCACTTCTATTCATAGATTTACATATAACATATTGTTTCTCATCCCTATCACATATATTTATTCCATTCTCTCAGCTAGATATTTTCTACTTATTCTTTAAGACATCACTTAAACGTCAATCTTTTCCTGATTGTCCATCATGCCATCTGTAAACACACTTATTCGTTGAGATGGTTTTCTTTCCTTTTGGTTTTATCAGAAATGTAATGAACACAATACATTATAATTATCTGTTTATATTTCTGTGTTCACTGTAAGGCTGAAGGCTTCATAAATACGAAGATTAAGACTTATTCTTCACTTACTAAAGTAAGCTTCAAGTGCATATGTAAGTTCTAAAAACATATTATAGACATTTAAACAGAAGAGAGAAGTTTGAAAAATATATTCCATCTGAGATTTAACAGCCTTCATGATTCTTAATAATACTGGAAAGCATATGCAAAGCATACTGCTACTTAGTGTATGAGGTAATCACTTATATAGCATTTGGTCATGAAGGTGTACTGTACATTAAGAAACAATATTGTGTCTTTGAATGTAAAAATGTGTTATATAATACTATGTCCCTCATCACCTCAACATCTTCCACTCTTATCCTCACTCTCACATATAATACACTTAAAACAATAACCATAATCATCTTTTAAAAATCAAATCATACCACAGCTCTGCTGAAAACCATCCAGTGGCTTCCTATCAAATACTCTTATAATGGCCCACAAAACCCTATGAGAGCTGGCCTTTTACCTCACCTCTATTCATCTTCCTACTGCTCCTTACTCTCCACACACACTCCCCTCCACTCCGCTGTTATCTAAATATATAAGGTGCACTATTAGTAAATGAGACATAGAAATGATAATAAATGGGAAAGGATCTTTCAGTCAAACCCAGAAATGATTTGAAAGTCATTTTGCTTGAAGTATATAGTATATACCTTCAGCCCTTGATGAAGTCAGCAATTTTGTTGTAGATTGTGAATAACTCAATATGTATATTGTTATGTTTACAGAAACCATGAATTATCTGATTATGACATAACTCTTATGCAGAGAGTAAATTCCAAATTTAAAGTATCAGTAAGTCAGGGTAATATCAGTAAGCCAGGGAAATTAGAATATAGTTGAAAAACAGAAACTAAGAATTATGGGAAAGGAGAATAGATTATATCAGCAACATGAGAAAGAAGCTTATAATTGAACATTGATGGATACAGCATGTTGGAATGATTTGATAAAGGTTTCCAAATGAGTCAGATTATGGTGACTTCTAAATTAGAAACAGAACATATTGAAGTGAAGAAAGCCACTGACGAAAGAATTACTTCGTCTTCTGAAGCCCTTCAACTGAAGGCACTATGGAGTATTTCCAGGTCTTCTCCTGCCAAGTGAGTTATGATAGAAAGTAAGAAGCCATTTCACATTGGATTTGTGAGATGGAAAATACTTTAACACTAGAAGAACAACTTAATTCAGTGTAATATGCTATAACTTTTTGATCTGTGTTTACTCTTATCATGTTATCAAAATTTAGAAGAATTTTGCTTTCCTAATTGAATGTCTATATTATTTCTAATATCCTTTTTAAGTTAACTTCTTCTTTAATGATTATCCCTTGAACCCAGGATTTACAAATTTACGCAGCTGCTAGAATGTATTGTATGACTATAGACCAAAAAAGTGTTGGGTTATTAGTTTTACCAAAGGACAGAGAAAATAATTTTTTTAGAATCAGTAATTTTGTCAAATATTTAGTCTGTCATGCCAAAATGAAGTAGAAGTTTCCATTGATTCACTTTCCTATCTATCAGATATGTACTCTGTTAGCTCTCCCTTGTGCTAAAAGGCAGGTCTCCGGAATTCCTTTCTCTTACTCAATTTGCAACTTTACCTTTCCCACCTTTATCTTCTTTACCTTTATCTTCTCCATTATTCAGCAAGATTTATCTATCTCTGATATAAACAAAATTTATTCTATTTGCTACTTTACAATTCCACTTTTGAGAAAATGGAGTTCAAGGCCCATGTCAGCATTAAGGATCTGCCTTCTAATTGCTTTATGCCTTGGACCCCTCTCTAAACACAGCCAGTTCCTTTGATTCACATTCTTTTATTCAGTTACTGCCTCCAGAATATTCTATGCATGTGCTTTAAATGCTGCCTGTCATTCCACCTCTAAAAGTAGCCCAAGTCATACCTCTCCCATAACTAGATTTCAGAAATATAATCTCCATCACCAAACTGCTTAAAAAGATAAAGCGGTGTGGACTTGCACCTGTTCCCAATGGATAAGAACTCCATGTCAGTATCTCATACAAGACTTTAAAACTTTATTTAATAACCAGTTTAATGCCGCTGCTATTGTTGTTTCCATTTTACCATTTGTATGCACTACTTGTGTCTAAATTTTCTATTTCTTAGAAACACTGCCTTGGTTGATACAATTTAAGACTACTATTTTGATGGCATAACACTATGATCATGAAGCTATAAGTACTTCCTGAATGAAATTCCAATTTCCAGAATCCAAAGTATTGATTTAAATATTTACATCAAATATTGTTTATATATGACTAGACATATATATTTTAAAATTTCTATGTATAAGAATCACACTTAATAATGAAAACTGACTTTAAGATATGACATAGGTAATACAAACACAGAGTTTCATTTTAAAGCACCCCAAATCATGTATTTACTGATTAAACACTGTAGACAAGACACCATGTTGTGAATGTGCAGCTATAAATTACCTCTTCTTTTCTTGTTTCACGTCCTTTCTGAATAAACCAGATGACTTTTGCTTGTAAAGATCGTGGGGTACATTCCAACAAAGTACTATTGTTCTCTATGCCATAAGCTAGTCTTTCTTCAGTTTTATCCAAAGCATCTCCTAAAATAGGAATGTTAATATCAGCCTTAGGGTTTGATTTTGATGGTAAATATTTTTTCAAAATACATTCCTTATTTTGATCCCTGAAGCAATGTGAATAATCACTTGTTACTAATTCTATGCAAAATCGTTTAAAGGAATTATTTAGAGAGTGGCATATCAAAATATAGCCATTAAAAAGGCAAGTAAGCTATGAAGTGGGATGGAAGAAGACAACCGGGAATTTGTTTCCAAAAGATAGGATAGTCAGGACAGCAAGAAGGTACATTAATGTTAAACTCATGGCAACATTCACTGAGTAGGCAAGATAAAGAACATGAGCACCAACTGTTCAAGCAAGGCTTAGAATAAATTTATGGTAAAGGAAAAAAATCAGAAATCTCTGTGATCTGGACTTACATAAGCAAATATGAGTGATATCTCAACAAGAGATTAAACTTCTCTAGGAAAAAGAATATAAAACTAAACTAAAGACTCTGTGAACCAGAGCTTCTTGTTTATATTATATGTCTTGGACCAGAAAGGCTCTCATTAGACATAAATTCAAAAGTGTGTACAGGCAAATATATTTAGCTGCTGTGCAGAAGACGAGCTGTGAATTTTTTCTTTTCTGTTTTAACCCAGATAGACTTGATGCTCAGGATTTTTTCCTTATACCTGAGTCCTTTTCACTTTCAAAATTGATCCCCAAGTTTTCCTAAGACTAAGCCATGCTTTTTCTTGCCAGTATTTGCAGAAGCTGGAGTCCTGCACTAAATCCTGAGTCAGCCTGGGTGTAACAAATTGATGCTGGACCACAGTCTCTGAATGTGGCATAACCACGGCTGAGCTTCCAGTCACGCTGCCCTTTCCCCTGTTGCTTCCTAGGGATCCCACTGACACAAAGCTCAGCTTGTTCATTATCCATCATAACCATTAAGACTCAGGGAAGCATCATTTCTGTCTTAACTCTCTTTCATTTGCCTAAACCTGAAACCAACAAATGCAAGTCCTAGGCTTACTGTGTTCTTGTTAAGTGCCACCGAATCAGGGCTGAGTCATAGTGACCCTTTGTACAACAGTTGATACACTACCCAATACTATATCATGCCTGGGACTATTGTCAATGCTTCTCTGCTACTCATAGAGTTTTTAATGGCTGACTGTTTTTTGGGGAGTGGGTTGCTGGGTCCTTCTCCCAAGACTACAACACCTGGTATTCCCAGGCAGTCTTTCATCCAATTAATAACCAGGCCCAACACTGCTTAGTTTCTAAGACCTGATGGGATCAAATGCCATGGTGGTATGGCTGCAGGCAGGCTTGCTCTAATAAAAGAGACAAAGACTTTCACTGAATCCAAATCTTAGGTGAATTGATCCAAGTTTTGTCATATTTGATAAAATAAGTTATGAGATGAAGAGATAAATCTTGCAAGTTATTGTGCCATCAGGCAACTGAAGTATTCTACTTTCCTATTCTAAGGGGTCAATATTAAATATTAATTTTGGTATATGAAACTTCTTTTGCTAATTCTGTAGAAAACTGCATGTCAAATCCATAAAATGTTAACTACATTAACTATTGCATGGAAGAAAATCACTTGAATACTTTCAGTAAGATTGTATATACAAATCACAAAGAAAATGACTCATTTTAAGAAATGTGCAGTTCCTTTTAAGTGGCTATTCTAAGTAACTTATAACAATTGATTTTCTATGGATTACCAATAAACTGCTGTCCAAAGCATTGCTGAGCTGCATTTCCATGCCGAACATCTTGTCTGCGGAACCGCCTGAAAGACATGTATTTAGAAGAGGCTCAACTTTCAATTTTCCACATTTTAAAATATAGCCAACCTCCGTAAAGATTCAAATAGTATTCTGCTATGGAAAAAACTAATCAGTCATGTGAAACAAGTAAAAAAATCTAAGTTTCATAGCTTTCATACTCTCATTGAAAATTTTCAATAATTATAACGTCTTCAAATGTTTACATCAGATTGATATCTGAATGTCCAAAGAATAACTTGCCTACAGTCATACCACTGTGGCGTCCAATCCCATCAGACCTCAGAAACTAAGAAATGTTGGGCCTGGTTAGTAATTGGATAGGGCGCCACCTTGGAACATGAGGTGCTGTAGGCTTGGAAGAAAGACCCGGCAATCAATTCTCAAAAATCAATCCGCTATTGAAAACCCTATGAATAGCAAAGAAGCACAGACAATAGTGTTTCATCTGTTGTACAGAGTTGCTATGAGTGAGACACCAATTCAACAAGCACCTAACAACAACAACAAAGAATATCATTAAATTTCTCTTCCAATTGTGTTAAAATTTAGTCCAACAAGAAACTTCTGGTTTGAAAAGATGTATTATGTGGCATGTGCAGATAAGAACAATGGGATTTGAGGCAGATTATTTGTTTGAGTACAAAATGTCATAAAAGTCTTACATAGAGCAAAGTACATGTGAAAAAGGCATTTGAATCCAAATATTTTGTTCTAGTGCCATGATGATCAATTAGCACAAATGTAATTTCTAATAAAAAGAGATAAACTAATAATATATTTCACTTACTCTTTTATTCAGCTATAGTATTTAGAAAGTGTATGACTCTATTCAATTTACTCGTGTGACATACATGTTTAATTCTATGTCTTGCATCTTGTGGAACTCAAGAAATAGAGATTTTTCCTTCAATTTGTTTATTAGAATTAGGGTCACTTCTAGTACATTTTCATATTTTATGGACTGTTTACACATATAACTAAAATGTTGCAATAATCTTTACCTACTAAGAAGATTTTCAGACTATTTATCAAGTTAAAAAATTTTAAGCATGCTTCTCAGGAATTAATCAATGGATTTTTTTTTTCCATACTTGGGGCTGAATCCAGGGCCTCAGGCATACTTTGCAAGAGCTCTGCTACTGAGCTGCATCCTCATTCCCTGTTTGTAATTTTTTACACTGAGACAGGGTCTCACTCAGTTATGCAGGCTGCCTCTGGCCTCATACGTGTGATCCTCCTGCCTCCACCTCCTGAACTGCTGGGATTACAGGCATGTACTGCCACATCCGGCTAATTAATGGAAATTGTTGTTTTTACTAGAATTCTAAAATCAAGATCTATCGTATAACCAATTCAACTACAGATTAAAATAGAGGCATTACATAAAGGTATATATGCCACTTGCTTCTTTAAGTTATGACATTTTTTCAAGCCTGGGAGTGGGGAAACAGAAGGCAAAGTGTAAATTCTACCCTCAAGGGTGGTGGTGAAGTTTCCAAAGTGCCAGTGAGATGCCTTATCCATATGCAATGATAAAATTTGGAAAAGTGAATCATATTGAAATCCCAGTGCCACCACTAACATTGTACAGTCTAATGTACATAGGTTCCATTCCTGGCTCTTTGTGTCTTTGTAAAATGGAGTTGGTTAAATTAAACCTACAATCTATTGGAGATTTTTGTTGTTGTTGTTCTAGGGTAACCTCACTGACTCTAAAGAATGGTTGTTGTTGTTGTTAGGTGCCATTGAGTCAGTATCCGACTCATAGTGACCCTCATAGGGTTTTCAATGGCTGATTGTTTCGGGATTGCATTGGGAGTGGATTGCCAGGTCCTTCTCCCAAAGAATGGTAATGGAATGTTATTCCAAGAAATGAAATGCCTTCTCACATAATAGTTCTTATCTTCTTTTTTAAAACAACTTAATACATATCAAAAACTAATGCAGATGATCATATCTAATCAAATTTTAGCTGATGAATTATGTACAAAAGCTTACTTCACTTTTAAATAGAGACTGCCAATTAGAAAACCTTCCCCAAAGCCTAAGATTTTACAAAATTAAAATTGAAACTGCTACGTGGATCCTTCTATTGAGCTACATTAAACATATTGTTAGGTACCATGGGCTTGGGTCCAACTCATAGACACTCTATGTATAACAGAAGAAAATATTCCCTGACTCTGTGCCATGCCTGGAACTATGTCAGCACTTCTCTGCTATTCACAGGGTTTGCAGTGGTTGACAGTTTTGAGAGTGGGCTTCAGGGTTCTTCTCTCAAGCCTATAACACCTGGTATTCCCAGATGGTCTTCCATCCAAGGACTAACCAGGCCTGATCCTCCTTAGCTTCCAAGATCAGATGGGATCAGATGCTAGGGTGATATAGCTGTGGACAGATTAAACAGAGACTTTTTGAAAAAAGTAACAATAGAAGTATAAAGTTTTGGTTTTATCTGAGTTTACACTAGCATGTATACCTATAATACAACTGATAGCAGTTCTAGAAGAAAAAATAAACTGCTGTTGTTAATTCCTCACCTGGTGGGCTGTTGTTTCAGCATTGGGAATCTAAAGCCTGCTGAACAATGATCATTAATAAAATAGAGATTTAAAAAAATGAATTGAGAAATAGTTTCCACTTTGCAGAAATGGTGCTTTATTAAGATTATTATACTAGTGTTGTTAGAATAAATGAAATAGCCATTAGATAATTTTAGATAAGAAATTTGAATAGTAAGTGAAGAAGGCAAAAATCCCATTTAAAATAATTAGAAATATGTATTAAAGAATCACATCTTCCAGCAAGGCTTCCGTTTGGTTTATACTGTCCTAATATAATTATCTTTTATTTCAGCATTTAAAAAAACATGTATTAGGATCAGGAATTTTAGAGTGTTTGAGCAAAATTGTCTTTTATTCTGAAGATTGCATATTTTTCTTGTATCTCTAACCTCTTGTTGTTGTTGTTGTTGTTGTGTGCCTATCCGACTCATAGCGACCCTCATAGGGTTTTCAATGGCTGACTGTTTTGGGATTGCCTTGGGAGTGAATTGCCACGTCCTTCTCCCATTTTTTGTGGTGCTGGGAATTGAACTAGGGACCTCAGAGACTGCAGCACAGCACTCTACCAACTGAGCTAAATCCCAGCCCCTCTAACCTCTTAGAAACTTTTAAAGAGAACACTGGAAATAGACAAAAGGAGAGCAAGGAGGAGAAAAGGTCCTAGCTTTATAAATTATAGTATATTTTAGAGGCAATTTTAAATAAGAGGTTTGGATTGTGAATTAATGTTTTTCCTCTTTTGACTCATTTTCACTCTGGGAACAGAAAAGTATTTATTTTAATGACCAGTTTTCAGTTTCAGTTTCTATTCAGGTCTGAAGCAAAAACAATCATTATAAAAGCAAACTATGTTCCATTCATGTGCTGGAACATATCTAAAAAATTCTCCTCCGGGTGGGTGATGGTTCAAAAGAATTTGACAGCACTGAAAGATCTCCATTACATGCCACTGAACTAAACTAGTTCATTTGTGAGCATGGATTCTGACTCCAGCATTTCGTTCCTTCTTGTCTAATATTCTTCCCATTCATTTAACTTTTCCTAAATGATTCTTTTTGTGTATCCTTTCTAACATATTACCACCTATTGCTGGACCCTCCTAAAACATGTAATACATAGCAAGAATTATCTAGCTGTAGAAACTGCTCAGTAAAAATTCATCATCACTGCGGCATGCCTAATATAACATCTTCTTATTCATAAGCATTTTGGTACAAGGATTCTACACATTTTTATTCTTGCCAATAACAATGAATGAATTAGTTTTATTATTTTTGGAAAATTACCTTTCCTTGGGTGACTATAGATAATAATACTGGACTATATATTTCAAGAAGCTAGAAGAAAGGATTTTGAATGTTTTCACCATAAAGAAATGATAAATATTTGAAGAGTTACATATGTTTATTTTGCTTTAAACATATATATGTATCTAATCATCACAGGATAACCCCATAAATGTGGATATTTTTGTGTCAGTTAAAAAATAAATTTGGCTAGGTGCCATGGGAGATGGTCTGGCCTGCACAATATAGCAAGAACCTATCTCAAAAATAGCAAATTTAAAAAGAGGGGCTGTGAGTGCCTGTCAGTGTGGAGTGCTTGCCGAGTATATGTGAGATTTTGGATTTATTTTATAAATACAAATTTAAAAATTAATTGGTATTACCTTAAAAAAGTTACCTTGTCACTAGGAATCCTGCTACTTTATTCTTGAGTAATAGAGCTGCATGGTTTTCCCTGAGCATTCTATGGCTTCTCACAGACAATTAATTCCTTTAACAGGAATATTATATTTCTGTCTCCAAGGTTGTACTCAAAGATTGGTTATGTTATTGCACTTTGTCCAGTTCCTTAATTCTCAGTAGGAAACTACTATAATTATTATTTACAGTTCCATTTGTTTTCACATAGATAATGGTCAGTGAATGTTCTTTCATACTCCTTGCTCAGAGTACATAATTGGCTTAGTAGGTGAACAAATCACTAAAAAAAAATTTCAAATAATATGGCTATATCCTTTAAGAATCATTTAAAATATCAAGAAGGAGTTGAATAAAATCAACCAACCTTCTCCATTCTTTGACACAATTGGGAAGTTACTTAGTTCACAAATGTCCTCTCAAAGCCTCATTTCACTGTTGGCTTATAGTGTCCTTTCTTTAAATCAATTACTGGAATGTTAATTTAGCTCAGGTCAAACTAACAAGAGATTCCAAATTACTGAGGTAGGTCTATCTTCTTTCCTTCATTCTTCTTGTCCTTCTGTCCTTCCTTTCCTTTCCTTTTCTTCCTTTCTCTTTCTCTTTTCTTTTCTTTCCTTTTCTTTTTTCTTTTCTCTCTTTTTCTTTTCTTCTCTTCTCTCTCTCTCTCTCTTTCTTTCTTTCTTCTTCTTCTTCTTTTTTTCAATACTAAGTGCAGTATGGAGGGCTGAATCCAGAGCCTCAAGTGTGCTAGGCAAGTGCTAGGCACTGAGATTTACCACCAGCCTCTTTTCTATATTTTATTGTGAGCCATGGTCTTATTGAGATGCTCTGGCTGCCCCTATCCTTAAATTCACAATCCTCTTGCTTTGGCTTCATGAGTAGCTGCTATTATTAACGTGTGCCATGGTTCCTGATGTCAAAATTAATGAAGTTTTAACTAAGATTATACTATATATGTAAGCCTATAAAATCATTAAACTAAATTGGGTTTAATTAGATTTTTTAAAAAGTTTAAAGAACAATAACCCAAAATTAAACTGTAATACCAATTGAAATTAATACAAACTACTTTTCAGTAGAGAAATATGTAGTTCTATGTTTTGGTTTGCTTTGTTTTTAGTCATTTTATCATGAGAAAGAAAAACTATTTATACTATAAGAAGTAAAAATATTTTTTCCTTATTTATTTTCCCAGAGTGTGCACAACTTCATATGCTTTGAGTGCAGAAATATCTTTATTCTTCAAAGTACTTTGTGAACCTAAAGTTCTGCTGTGTAAAGAACCCTAGGTTTACCTTTTCTAACAAATGGCAGTGACCTCACAGAATTATAGACATTAGGTTTAATTCTTTAGTACCTTTCATTTGTGTTGAATTAAATCACACATTTCATTAATTATACAGGTCATGCATTTGCCTAGGAGTTAAAATATTCACTTTCAAAATGAAATAAATGAAGACCAGCTGGAAAATAACACATGGGGAAACTGTAAGATGTATTTTAGAATTTATTTATTTATTTTCTTTTTAAATCTTTGAATCCTTCAAGTGTGGTGGGTTGACATTTCCACATTTTAAATTTATTTAAACTCATTTTATGTCTTGCAGCAAAAATTTCAGAAAAGAGTGCAAACCTAGGTGGAAATTGAAAATCTAAAAGCATTTTTAGCTCCTGTCTAGGTACACAATAACACATTAACATTATTTTCAGGAAAATTTCAAGTTTTCAGAGCTTATATTATGATCAAAATATAACTACCATGATTTATTTAAATAAAAATACCATGGTCATTTTTACTGAATGAAACAGTGGAATTATTCCACTTAGTATCATGTCTCACCTTTTTGCATGTGTGCCTGTTGGGTAGTACCGGGAACAGGATATGCCATCCCAGGCACAATATGGGTCTCTAGCCAGACAGCAATCAGCACAAGCACTTCCATACATGTCACAATGATGAAATCTGACTTGAGCCACAGCAGAAGCAGATCCAACATACAGCTGTTGCTATGGAAAGCAGAGAGGGGCCATTAGCAGAAGTAGACAGAACTTTCACTGAGCTATTATGTGTGAAGTTCCACATTCATACAAAATCACTTTAGTAAATATTCAATTAAATCACAGCAGTTGCTCAGGATAGATAATAGAACAATCATATTTTCTCCAAAATTTGAACTACTTTTAAAGACTTAAAAGCAGGAGTAAAAAAATTGCTAAACTGAGCTTGACAAAAACTCAAAGATGCTTATTCTTTTATTCATTATCTAAGCAGAAAAACTCATCTAACACACTTGTATTGTTGTTGCTAGGTGCCACCAAATCGGGTCCTGACACTGTGCTATTCCCTGTACTATGTTAGCACTTCTCTGCTACTCATAAAGTTTTCAATGGCTGAGTGTTTCAGGATTATTTCAGGAGTGGGTTTCCAGGTCTTTTGCCAATTTCTGTAGTGCTGGGGAATGAATCCAGGACCTCAGAAAGCACAGAGCAGCACTCTACAAATTGAGCTAAACTCCAGTATCTAACATGCTAGGTCTTCCTTTAAAGAAGATCCATATCAATAACTAGTAAGAGACTGGATAAGTACATAGTCTTTTAAACATTGATATGTCTTTTAATGTTGATATAGACATTAGAAGAATCCTAAAACAATCAGCCATTAAAAATCCTAGGAATAGCAGAGAAGTACTGACAACAGTGCCTGGTATGGCACAGTGTTGGGTAGTGTTTCATCTATTGCACATAGGATCCTTGCCAGTCAGCCTGGACTTTATGGCACCTAACAGCAATAACAACAATGACAACAACAACAACAACACATTCCTGGGTAAGATGGAGCAAAACTATACTCTCTGGGGAACATCTTAATAAGGACTGATCCACCATTGCTCCAAACCATTCCTTTTCCTACAAGAGAACTGCCTGAGAACCTGTTGGGATAAAGCAACTTCAGCGTGACACCTGAATGAGTGAGCTCTTTAAGCACCACATTCTGGATCTAAAACACTGTAGGAATTGCTGAAATACATAGTTAAATTTTCATTTTTTGACTCTTTTTGCCTATCTTGCTCCCAAAGGGTGACTTTTCTGGCTAGATCTGAAAGCTCTCATTCTCCCTTCTTCCCAAGAGAATATCAGGGAATCTCTTTCACTTGTCTAATTAAACAGTTGTTTCAAAATACTAACCTCTACCAGATCTGGGCATATATGCAACAATTTCACCTCTACCTTGCCTACTAGCAGCAGAAATTGAAAAATTTCCCTTTCATGACTAGACATCATGTGCTTTTGCTGTTCTTAGGTGCCATCAAATTGGATCTGATTTATAGTGATCCTATGTATGAGACCGAAACATTAACCAACACTGTGCCATGCCCAGCATTATTGTCAGTGCTTCTCTGCTATTAATAGTGTTTTCAATGGCAGATCATTTGGGGCATGGGTTCATGGGTCCTTCTCCCAAGCCTACAGCACCCAATATTCCCAGGTGGTCTCTCATCTAAGTACTAACCAGGTTCAACCCTGCTTAACTTGCAAAATCAGACAGGATGGGATGCCAGGGTGGTATGGCTTTAGAAAGACATCCTACAGTGACTGTTTATTGCTTCCTCAACCACTTCTGGAAAGTACATGTAAAGCCCCAAGAGCCAATGTGCATACTCATGGTTCTGGCCATTTGGGCTGTTCTCTCTACCGTACAGAAATGTTTTTTATTTAAAAAAGCTACTAGAGCTTTGAAATTAATTGTTAAACCTCTTCTTGCTCTTCCACTAGAACAAGAACCCTTAAAACTTCTAGAATTCACCTTGGAGGAGCTAGGATCCATGCAGATTTTTGGTATTTTAAGGAAATAATTCTAGCCTATAGCAGTGCTACCTTGGTGTCTGATCCCATCAGATCTTGAAAGCTAAGCAGGGTCGGGTCTGGTTTGTACTTTAATGGGAGACCTCCTGGGATTACTGGGTGCTGTAGGCTTGAGAGAATGACCTAGCAGCCTACCCTCCAAAACAATCAGCACAGAAACACTGATGACAGAGCCAGGCATGGCAGTATCAGGAAGTGTTTCATTCTGTTATACACAGGGTTGCTATGAAGGGGACCCGACTCAACAGCACCTAAAAACAACAACAAGGAAATTCTAACATAAGTAACTCTGTGCTTTGAGGCTAAAATAAACTCAGGCACTCAGGGTCCCTCCAATTGATTTTCTAACTTGCCTCAGGCAGCTTAACTGTTGTTCCTTAGTAACTGCACATTTAAGCATCCTAACACCAATGTCCTTCCTCAACTACCCTCTACCATTCAGCATATCCTTTACCAAACTAATAAGATACCCAGGAAAGAGAGGATTCATATATTTCTATTCTCATCAGATGAAAGACAGGCTAAGTCAGAGGCAATTGGAAGAGTCTGGCTGCTCTTATTCCTTAGAACTCATGTGGGGACACGCTCACAGCAGACTTTTGTGATCAGGGAAAAGGCAAATGAGGAATCAGATGATTTTCCCTTATTGGCAAGTAATCCCAGTAAAGGAAGAGGATGCTAACTCCCTCATGTGGCTCTCCCCTTTCAGGACAAACAGTAATCTTGATAAGGGAGGACACTCATCCTTCATCCAAAGGTCAGTTAAGCAAACATGCCTGGCTGGGTGGGTCCACGTGCCTTATGCTCTCTCTCTTTTTCAGGTGGGACGTCAGATTACCCAGTGGAAAATTTTTGTTTAAAAAAAAAAATGAAAAAAAAATAGGTTAAAATACTTATGTACAACTCTTTTTCTGTTTAAGGGAAAAGAAGGACCTATATCAAAACCATAAAATGGATACTTCCTTTTTGGCAGTATTGGAACTCACACTGGGGGACTTCCCAACCAACAACTCCACTTCTTAAGGAAGCTCAAAAAGGAACACATAAAAAGAGTATAACCCCATGGCAGGTACATCATAGACTAACAGTACAATACCAGAACCCCCTCGGCTCTCATTTTTATCGCTAAAACTGGGCCAACAGCACCAGGCTGCTCAGGCAAAAGACTAATTATCTTTGGCAGCTTGATTTCTGGGGGACTTCCCCTGTCCTCCAGCTCACAAAGCAGATAAGAGGACTTCCTCTTTTTCACTTTTCTCACTGAATTTCTGAGCCTGCCACTTTCCAAATTCCAGTTTCCCCTTCAGGGCTAACTATTGAAAGGGGAAGAACACCAGAAATAAGTTAAAAAGGTGGAAAAGACACCTGCTAAGGCTGTGGTACCCGATCCAGTCAGCTCTCAGAAGCTAAGCAGTGTCGAGCCTGGTTACTACTTGGATGAGAGACTATCTGGGAATACAAGGTACTGTAGGCTTGGGAGAAGGATCCTGCAACCCACTCTCCAAAAACAATCAGCCAATGAAAACCCTATGAATAGCAGAGAAGCACTGACAATAGTGTTTCACCTATTGTACATAGGGTCTCTATGAGTTGGATACTGACTCAATGGCACCTAACAAGAACAACAGCAAGGCACACACAGGGATTGCATTCTCATGGAAGCACCATAGGGGCCACACCTATTTCCTCCAGGCCATTGCTCCCACTGGAAATTCTCATCCAGGATTATAGAGGGGATATGTAATTTCTCTGGTCTCTTGGGGTTAAACCCTGAAGAGAATAGGAAGGTTCTGGTCCCCGAATGGCCAAATCTGGACCAAACAGTGATACTGGGCAATGAACATATCACCAGAAGTCTTACAGAGGTCAAAACCACTTGAGACTAAGATAATCTTGGGGAGGGGGGGTGCCACCATCCCTGGAGACTCAGGCAATTGTGGGGAAATGGCTATCCCTGAAAATATGGGCAATACTAGGAGTGTGGCCAACTCTTAGACAACAGGCAGGCCTAGTGTCACTTCCTTTCAGGACATAGGTAACTGAAGAAAATTGGTTTCCTTCTGGAGATGCAGACCCTGAACTCTTGGGGTTACTCCTAAGAGGCACAAGTTGGTTCTACCTGAAACAGATGCAGCCAGCCTAGATCACAGATCTCAGGACACTGGGAAAACTTAACCTCCGTCTCTTTACCACACAATGAGAAATTATTCAATAAAATAGAAGGTTCAAACTTTAATATCATCCCCTAGCTAGATCTATCTTGTAAAAAGAAAAAAGTGGTCACTGATGTCCTATGCCTAGGCTTCCGTGGCTTTTAGGAAGGATCCCAAACTAAATCAGGGAAAACAGCAGAGGTTAACAGAAAAACAAAGATCCAATACATACTCCCTTTCCCTATAAACCTATTGGAAGAAAGAAAGTGGCACTATAAAAGGTTAAAGAAAATGCTTTTAGATGAGAAAGGATTTAGTATGGCAAAATAAGGTTTATTTTTGTTAAAGTAAAGAATTGTTCCTAGATGGAAATGGACAGATAGATAAGGACAAAACCAGAAAGCTGAAGCCTGTTGTACATGGTCTAAGTATGTTTATTTTACAAAAGGTTTGTGGAGGATAAAACTTATAGGGATAATGTATGTAAGATTAGGTTGGCAGTGGTTAAAGGTTCGATGTTTAAAACTATAAAGTTTTCTTAGAGTATTTATCTGTTCTTAGTAGCAGTTGCAAAAACTTGGTTACAAGAACAAGGATTTTATACTATGTCAAAATAATTATTCAAATATTTTTGTTTTGTAATGACTTTGTCAAGCTTTTAAGTACTCAGGAAACTGAGTCTTAATTAAATCAGGATTTGTGCAAATATCTATTTTAAAGTGTTTTTAAATGATCATTGTATAACCCACCTAAGTGAGCAACTATAATCTTGATGCTGTTGTTAGGTGCCATTGAGTTGGTGTCCAACTCATAGTGACCCTAGGTACAGCAGAGGAAATACTATTGTCAGTGCTTCTCTGCTGTTCATAGGGTTTTCGGTAGCTGATTGTTTTTTGGGAGTGTGTTGCCGGATCCTTCCCCTAAACCTACAGCACCTAGTGTTCCCAGGTGGTCTCCCATGCAAGTACTAACCAGGCCTGATCCTGCTGAGCTTCTGAGATCTGACAGGATTGGATACCACAGTGGTGTTTGCCACCACATATGTGTGACTAAAACTTGTATCTAAGGGCTAAAGATGCTATATGTCTGAGATGTACCTAAATGTTATTCAAACATTCAACAATTAAAATTAAATTTTATTACTCTTTTAATACTAGCAATACTGACATTCTGGATGCTCATCAACCAAAACTGAGAAGACAAAGCGAATCAGGATAATGGGGCTAAGAGGATAACTAATATTTTGGCCTTTGCTGCAGGTCAGCCAAAATCCAGGGATTAATGGGACTCCAGTAAAACACCTATCCTCTTGATCAGAGAGGCCAGAGAGACCTCAGAGGTTGTCTCTGACCAGTATACATTATGCGAAGAAGAGAGTTCTTACAGAGGACAATGTGCCTCCAATACTTCCAGTAGAAACCATATGGTTAGCAAGACCCTCACTCATCCCATCAGATGGAACCAATGGTAGGGGAAAAACTGAATACTCCTAATAAATCCCCAAAAACAATCCTCAGGAGACTTGGCTGACCTTAAAAGTAAAAACAAAAAAGTTAAGTTTGGGCATCTTGTTAAATGCCATCAAGTCGTGTCCTACTCATAGAGACCCTGAGTATAAAAGAATGAAACACTACTCAACACTGTGCCATGCATACAACCTTTTTACATTTGAATCCATTATTACAGCCACTGTATTTCTGCTCATTTTGAGTCATAGCACATCAGCAAATGGAGGTCTCAAGGACTTTACTTCATTCCTGTCATTGAGGTCAACTCTATTTTGAGGAGATGACACTTCCTTAGTTGTCTTTTGAATGACTTCTAACCTGAAGGGTTCATTTTTCTGTATTTGATAGTGCTTCTCTGCTATTCATAGGATTTTCAATGGCTAATTGTTTCAAGAGTGGGCTCTCTGGTCTTTCTTCTTACTCTGTCTTAGTCTGGAAGCTCTGGTGAAACTTGTTCACCATGGGTGGTCCTACCAGTATCTGAAATATGGTGGCATAGCTTTCAGCATCACAACCACCTGCAAGCTCCCACAGCATGACAAGCTGACAGACATAAACATTCAACAGGAAAGTATAACCAAATATGGAGTAATTGATGACAATGCAAAACAAAAAGGGTTAGACTAAGATCTAAAATAAACTCTAAATGCTATGCCAATTATTATAAAAATATACTTTAAAAGACATTAGGAGACACAGTGTTCAAATGTTGACAAACTCCAATACCTCCAGCCACACCTGTGGTATCCTGACTGCATCTATGAGAGTTCAGACTCCCAGTCACACTATCTTTTATCCCTTAGCCCATTTAAAAGGCACCTGACTAAGTCTTATTAAGTACCCCAACAGTTGTTAAACTCCAGGGAAATGTACCCTGTCCCCAAAATGTATTCAGACAATAGTCTCACTTCCTTCGCTAAAACAGACTTTCTGGCTGGGACAACTTCTAGGTAATTCCTCTAGATGGATTTAGATCTCAGCTCTCTTCTTGTTATTTCTAATCTTGCTATATATCATTGATCCATGCTTACTTAACCTCCAGGCAGGATTGGTATCTTTCAAGCTCCAGGCAATCAAACTCCAAATGGTGATGGCACAAGATTATCAGCATCCCCGCTATGAGCACTGCTTCTGCTCATACCACAGACAGGATCCCTGGATCACTCTTCCTTTGTTGACAGTCATCAAAAGCTGGAAAATGTTGCCCCTTAGGCCTATGATCAATTTCAGCAGAAAGTAGCCATATTTGACTTAACATTCTTATCTTAAATTATTTTAGAGTTTCCAATTCTTGAAAGGGGAACGTTAAGGAGCAGTCAGAAGTGAGCAGCTGGTAATATACTTCCCCCTACTCAGGGAATGCCTGCAGCCATACCCCTGTGGCATTTGATGCCGTTAAATCTTGGAAGCTAAGCAGGGTTGGGTCTGGTTAGTACTTGGATGGGAAACCTCACCTGGGAACACCAGATGCTGTAGGCTTGGGAGAAGGACCCGGAAACCCACTCCCAAAAAACAACCAGCCACTGAAAACCCTATGGATAGCAGGGAAGCACTGACAATAGTGTTTTGCCTGTTGTACATAGGGTTACGACTATGAGTGGGATACTGACTCAACGGTACCTAACAACACCAACACCACCACTCAAAAGCACAGACACATGTTCCACTATGCTTATAACTTTGTTGTTGTTATTAGGTGCCCTTAAGTAGGGTCTGACTCATGGGGTTTCCAATGGCTGATTGTATTGGAATTTCTTCAGGAGTGGATTGCCACATCCTTCTCCCTTTTATGTGATGCTGGGAATTGAACCCCGATCCTCAGAGAGTGCAGAGCAGCACTCTATCAACTGAACTGTACTTCATGTTTATAACTAACCATGAGAAATCTTTACAAAAGAGGTCATGGAGAGGCATATGACTTATCCTTGTCTAGCATGGAGTCCCAAGAAAACAGGTCTATCCTACCCCCACCTTAATGTCATCTGGACATTAAGCAAATGAGGAACTATCTATAAAAGAACCCACCTTAGTTGGTCACAGTGGCTCTTGCCTGTAGCAGAGCTAGGGGGAGCACAAGTTGGAGGTCAGAGACAGCCTGCATACTTAGCAAGACCCTGACTCAAAATAAAAACCAACAAACAAAAAAAGTGGGCTGGGGATGCAGCCAAGCAGTAGAGAACTTGCAAAATATTTGTGAGGCCCTGAGTTCAGCCTTCAAGTACCAGAAAATAAATAAATAAACAAACAAACAAACCTTCAACCATTTGGCTGCTGACACTTCCTTTAGAGTAACCTGCTCTATGGTGTTTTCTCAGAGAATAATTTTTCAATTTCACTTAATAAGCCCATTCCTTTTTCTACTTTAAAAACAATAACACAGAAAACACAGACAGACACACACATACACACACAACACACAACACACAACTTACTCTCTTTGAAGATATCTCCATAGATATAATAGGAACTGGATCCTGAAAACAAAAAAGTTTTCTTTTTAATAAAGGAAATATATGAATATATACCTTAATATGCCTGTAAATCATCTGAAATCAAATTAATCAAATTAGAATGTATGACTGGCTCTATGCCTAGCAGCCTACAGCTTTAATTTTAGTAAGTAGATATGTAAATCCAATTAAATTAAAATATGGCTTTTAATTTTTTTTCTAATGCAACGGAACAGATATGCAAATGAGAAAGGCAGCAGATAATCTACCCAATTTACTGTTTGTCTCTGGAATGTCACTTCTGTATTTGTATTTGAATATTTTTTTGTGCTTTAGAAACTTCATTGTCCTTACCTAAAATAATAGTCAGAATTCTTTTTCTTGGAAAGTACTTGAACCATTAGAAGTAAACTAATTAGTCTTAAAATAGTTGTCACTGCTAATAGACCATCTTATCTTTTAATCATTTTAACCCAAGCCTAACCACAAGACTTTTCTGTTGGAATACTCATAGTGAAATTCTATGAATCCAGGATTTTTTGAACAAAGTGAAGTACCTCATTTTCTTAGAATTGCACCAGAGGAAGGACAATATGTAGCATAGCTTTGAGAGTCTTTGTGTTATTTTAATGATGTCAATTAAGACTAGAGCATCTTTAAGGAGAAAAACAAACTCAATTAATTTTTCAAGTGGAGAAACACTGGGCAGATGGAATTCACTGTGGGAATAATTACCCTTTGAAAACATATTTTTAAGAGCATATTTGATCTTTTATGTCAGTGGTCTTAACAAAATATTTTAAACAACAAAGCCCTTTATACATTGCGGCAAAGTTCATTTATTCATTTAGGCAGTAATGTTTCTTAACAGCTTATATGAAAAGATACACAGTGCTGGGTACTGTTAATATGAGACCTGCTTCTTAATGTGAAATAAAATCTTACATAGAGGCATAAAATGCAAAATAAACAAAAGCATAGATGCCCTACTTGAGATAGGAGGGTGGTTAGCCTAACGTGTAGCTCTGGGGAATCTAGTCTCCAGGATAACAAAGACAAAATGTCAGTACATAACATGTTTTCTATTTATTTCTCAGTATCAATGGTCTATAATACATAAATTTGGGCTATATATGGTGTATGTGCATATACATGCGCTTAATTTACAGGACTGCAAAAAATACATACATACATACATATATATATATATGTATAATATATATATATATATATATATATATATATATATATATATATATATTATACATATGCTGTTGTTGTTAGGTGCCATTGAGTCCTGTCTGACTCATAGTAACCCTCACAGGGTTTTCAATGGCTGGCTGTTTCAGGACTGCCTTGGGAGTAGATTGACACATCCTTCTCCCACTTTTGCGGTGCTGGGAATTGAACTCGGGACCTCAGAGACTGCAGAGTGGTGCTCTACCAACTGAGTTAAATCCCATCCCAGTATACATATACATATACATAATGTGTGTGCGCGCGCGCGGCTGTGTGTGTGTGTGTGTGTGTGTGTGTGTGTGTGTGTGTATGTGTGTATCTCCTCTCACCTGCTAGGTAAGTGCTTTATCACTGTGCTATACCCCTAACATCTTTTTGTACTTTTTAATTTTGAGATAGGGTCTCATTAAGTTACGTAGGCTGACTCTAGCCTCAAATCTGTGGCTCTCCTGCCTCTGCCTCCTGAATTGCTGGGATTACAGATGTAATCTGCACTATGGGATCTGGCTTGGCCTATATTCTTTTATTATTAAAACTACCTTGAATATCTGAAGTTCCTCTAGAATTACTTCTTCCATAGATTCTGTTTCTTGGTTGTAAATTGTGATTACTTTCAGCACAATTCCAGTATCTGTAAGATAATGAAGAAGAGTTAAACTAGAAGTTATGTAGCAGTCTGGTTTTCAAATAATTCAAAGCTGGGTAGAGACTATAAATTCAAATAAAATTTGAAATTTAGATGCATAAAACACTTTAATCACTACCAGTTAAAAATACATATGACTGACTATATGATATCCATATATACCCATATTTTCAGTTACCAAAGTTTAATTTTATATGCCCGGCCAAAAAATTAAACCAAATAGCATATATATGTTTTCCAAACTATTTGATCAATCCAAAAATCAAATTATAGGTTCAAGAAATCAAAATATCTTTTGGAATTATGACATATGAAAGATGTTATTTTTTTTCTAGCTTCTTATATGATGCATGATGCAAGAAAAACTTTTTACTAATGCTATTCTGTGGTAAGAAACTATACTTTTTATCTTCAGGAACATCCCAAGCAACAAACTATGGAAACCATATACATGTGGGTGCTAAGGATTAAACTCAGGGCCTGGAACATGCTAGGCAAGCACACTTCCTCAGAGCTATACCCTTAGACTATATATATTTTTAACAAAAAGTAATTCAAGTTTCCATTTTACAGGAAGAGTTTTAGTTCTCCTGTACCAACTACTTAACTTCCATAAATATCCTTTATTTTATAGATTTATATTTGAAATTTCGATCATTTTTATCGTTCACAATATTCTGAGCTTGCTCCTTTTGATGAAAAATATAATAGTACATTAATTTATCTATACAAATAATTTTGTGCAGTGGTAGTAATAATAGTTCAGGAAAAAATAAGCAATTTGGAAGTGTGGTCCCAGAGTTTCTATGGTAGTTGAGCATTTTGTTAAAAAATTATCAAATCTTGTGGTTAGGTTAATAAAACTGGATTATAATTAAACTGAGGGCTATTGCCTGCATTTTCCACTAACTAAAAGGCATAAGAATTATCATAATTTTTAAAACTAAGTACATATTAGTCTGTAATTATTACATTGAGCAAAAAGCAAAAGTGAAAGTCAAATTATTAACTTGCAACGAATGATTTCTCAATAGTGACTCTATGTATTTCATTAGAGCCCATGTGTGGTAAATATTGGGAAAAATCTCTATTATTTGTGATATTTTCCAAAGAGCTCATCACACATTCATCAAGCATGTTCTTTTGTCCTGAAAACTTGTGGCTCAGTATGATGATAATCTTTGAGTTAAGTACAGTATATATGATAGCACAAACAAGTACATTATGTTTCTAGAATTTTCTCAAATAGCTTTGGTCAATCTGACAAGAAAATAGTTCTTAAAGTATTATAAATGTATATTGTTTGCTTTTGGGGGCATTAAAAATAACATACTTTTGTTAATTTCATCAGATTTGAACCTTGCATGTGGAACTTTTTCTTTTAAGTCTGTCAGAAGTCACAAGAATGAACTCATAGCCAAGTAATTTTACATTTGCTAAATCGATGTGATGTTTTGATAATCTTGGACTCAAGTACATAGCACATTATTGACATGAATCTACTAAATATTGGTAAGATATAGCCTGTAACAGAGATCAATTTTTGGAAATAAGATTAATGTTTCTTTGCTTATATCTTTACTTTAAAAAAAAGATTATTGGAGAATCTTAAGCCCCAGAATTAGTATACCCTGATTCCTCATCTGAGCATGTGTCAATATTCCTTTGGAATTACATCTGTGATTGAAGATCTGCGGGATAGAATACTTACTCTTCTAAAGACCAACTGCCATCTATAGCAATCACTATGCTGCATAAGAAGAGAGAAATAATTATTTTAAAGACTTCTAAAATGACTATAGAATTTTAAAGGACTTCACAGAATTTGTTTTTTATTACTCTGGATGCTGAAAGATCCTAAATTTTCTTCCACAGATTAGAGCTAATGTAAGGTCAGTAATTGAAATTATAAATCATTTGAAAATTTTGCTCCTAGCATATTCACTATGCTTTGTTGTGTTAATACAGGATATTATGGATTTGGTGTAAAAATTTATCTCCATTGTGGGTAACATTTGTCCTGCTTGGTACAAATGGCTGATTCTAATAGAAGCTGATGGGTACTGCTGTGATTTTAGACTTCTGTGAGGTTATTGTCCCATGTTGTTTGTAAAATCGTGAGGCCTTGCTGAGCAGCCAAAATAGTCATGGGGCTGGAGAACTTATAGGAGGACCATCCCTTCTATGGCACCCTACTTCTCTCATGAGAGTTCAATTTGGAATCAACATTATTCCTGAGCATCAATTATTCATTTCTTCACTTATTTATTCAATGGCATTAAGCATTGATCAGGAATTATGTGCTTAAGCAACTCCAACTCTTTTCCTGACTGTGTTGGTATTTCTCAGATCTGAAATAAGACTGACCACATAATTTATTGTCCAAACCATGACACTTTTAATAATACAAATTGTCATAGTAATAACCATTTCCAGACAACAGGTATAAATAAACACTCACTGTTGCAGTCACATGAGGACTCCATTTCAATCTTTCTTATTTTGGATTAGCAATGTAAAACAGGCTAATGGATCAATAGTAGATTTGTTGTTAGGTGCTTTTCAAAATTTTATAAACATTATTATCTTAATGGTCAGTTGAAATGATTTCTTATCTCTTTACCTGTCCCAATAAATAAAACATCATATTGGCCATCCTCAGCCTCCACTCGATCCACTGCTATTTGTTTCAAGTTATATTTTCCATCTGTTTTAACCAATATTGGTTTCTTATGGGCAGGTTTTATGGGCTGGTACATTAACGGATGACTTCTTGCAAATCGAATGGCATCATCAGGATAGTCTTTGGTGGTTCCATACCTCCCTCCATTTACTTTGCTGGCACACTGAAATAAAAGTGGATTGGATCATTCTTTCTGCTTAAACCTAAAGAGTAAATATTCAATTACAAGAAGAATTAGAATAATGGAATATGTTCAATTAATCAACTGTTCATTTGGATGTATTCAGTAGCCATATGTCCTTCATTCTGGAAATGGTTTCGGTATCAAAAATTGCAAAGGAAGACAAAATTATTTTAAACATGCAGCACTAAAAATATACAGAGAGTACTGAAATTTTAGAAATGTGAATATATTTAATACCAGGACTGTTTGCACATATTAAAAGTATGTAACCATGTAAATGTTCAAATTGTTTTCCTCATTTTCTGAAATTTGTTTTTTCACGTTGTGAATTAAATTTTGAAGGAACCTATCATTCAGTAAAGCAAAAAGTCTCTTTATCATGTTAAATATTCTCTCAAAATTATGGATCACAATAGCACAGTACAATTTCCCCATTAATGAGACTGTCATAATAGTATTAGTGATAGTTCTACTTGACTGACTATAGAATTTTAGTGGTATAATGTACAAATCTATTCAAATTTCATCATACTGAGATGAAAATCCTGTTTGTGTTATCCTACTCTAATCTATATAAAGCCTGCACCTGTAGCCCTGTGGCATCTGATCCCGTCAGATCTTGGAAGCTAAGCAGGGACAGGCCTGGTTAGTACCTGGATGGGAGACTGCCTGGGAACACCAGAAGCTGTAGGCTTGGGAGAAGGACCTGGCAACCCCCTCCCAAAATCAATCTGCCATTGAAAACCCTATGAACAGCAGAGAAGCACTGACAATAGTGTTTCCCCTCTTGTACAGAGGGTTGCTATGAGTCAGATACCTACTCGATGGCAACTAACAACAACAACAACAACAACAATCTATATAAATATCTGTCATTTTCATATGGATTAGACAAAATCAACTGAGAAAATCAGAAATACATGCCTCAATCTCCAAATCACTGATTCTAAAATTAACTGCTCAGCAGCACCTTAGTTACTCCTTGTAGTAGTTTTAACTGTGTTGACTCATGGTTGTCAATAAGTGCTTCTTCATTTTGCATATTTTCCTCCCCAACTACCAGCAATTACAATGATTATCTTGATACAAATTTTCCACTTTACCATATAAATACAGTAGTTTAGTAATCAGATTCTACAAAGAAGGCATTTATAATGGTCTGCTTTTAAAATCAGGCCATATTTCTTATTTTGGCATGAATTTTTCACTTGAGTATACTTTCATGATATATAATTGGAAACAGTTTGGACTAGCTTGGAAGCGGTTCAGTATCCAATCACTTCCTCCAGTCTCCTTTAAGACCATGTGGTTTCAAGAAGCATTTCCAGCAAAGCCACAGGAGTGGTTTTTCTTCATTTAAATTGTAATTTCAATCAATATAGTGAAATAAAATATGTTTTATGTCTTATTGAAAGTAATAATTTTAAGCCATTGAGTGTAAGTATAATGATAAAGCCTTATACTTGTTAATGGAGGTAAGGTTCATTACCACTCTGGGTTTTGGTTCTGCAGAAGTGGTTTCTACATGATTTGCAAGAAATTGTGGAATCAGGTTAGTGGTAGAATTTCACCAGCTGCTCAAAAAATGTAGATGTTGACAAGTTAAATGTTTGCTCACCATGATTCACATAGCACATACAATGGTCCAATATTTTTGCAACAAAATTGCACACATGATTCCCTGCTATAAAATTATCATCATCATCATCATCATCATCATAACCACCATCATCATCATCATTTTTAGATACATCTCCACTTAAAAGCACAAAAGTTTAAATAACTCATTATGGAGTATTTTAGTAGCAATGATTCAGATGGAAATGGTAGAACTTCTTTTACCCTGCTAATGTGACAAAGAGAAAGTTTGGCCTAAGGAACTTACAGACTGACTCAAATGTAAGACTATTAAAACTGGATAAAATTTTTTTGCTTGATAATTACATGGGATTCTAATTCTTCTCAAGAGGCCGGCAGGAAAATATATGATGCTCATTTTATTAGATGTTTCTGTTTTCACCAATACCCTTGAAAGTAAAATTCTGAGTGGAGCTACTTAACGAAAAAAAAAATCTATGATAATATGTACATTAAATGCTGCTAAATGTGTCCATTATGAATTATATTATTTTTATTAAATAATAAGCATACCACTTGACATAAGATTTTTTTTTACCATCTAAGCATAATTTTAGATATACAATCCTTTAATTGCTTAATTGCAAAGTGTGGTAAAACAGTGACCAAGATATTATCTATAATGACATTGGAAAATAAGAATTTCAGTATATTGTGTACTTTGCTTTTAATTATATGAAAATGCCATAATGAACCCCATTGCACTGTACACTAATTAAAACTTAAAAACCACAAAAATATTCATATTATCTATTGAAAAATAAATAAATACTGTACAGTCTTGAATTTAATCTACCTCCTTTTCAATAGTTTTAGAAAGATACAAAAATCAAATGAATGTTAGACTCCAATCCGCATGTAATCCTAATTCACACCTGATTTTGTATCCCTTTAAAACTATGGAAAGGGTGTGGATTCAAGAATGTATAGTGAATAAGAATATTTTAGCTTGGAGCAGTGACACATGCCTATAATCCCAGAGACTCAGGGAGGCAGAGGCAGGAGGATCACAGGTTCGAGAGCAGAGGCAGCCTGAGCAATTTAGCAAAACCCTGTCTCAAAAAGTAAAAAAAAAGGGCTAGAGGTGCAGCTCAGTGGTACAGCACTTGCAAAGCATGCAAGTTCGAGGCCCTGGGTTCAACCCCCAGTACTAAAAAGAAAAAAAAAGAAAAAGAAAAAGAAAGAATATTTTATTAAATGATTAAACTTACAGAACCAGGCCTTGGGTAAGGGACTTTTCCTTCATAAAGTGACCAGTGGTATTCAGGTCCTTCTTTATGTGCATATGGTCCATTAAAGGCTTCCCGAATGCTAGACATATGATAGACACATATAGCATGGCCTCGAAATATATTACTGAAAAATTAAAAATGAGATAATTATAAATCTGGAACTAGCAAGTCACTTAGTCACCTATTCCAACATATATAGATTAGAATAAAATCTTGTGGATAAAATCTTCTGGGTAAAAATATTATGATTTCTTTAAGCATGAAATATCCTAGAAACATCAAGTACTATAGTATTTTAAGTATTAAAACTCCAAGACTTATCATTTCTTTAATTTCTCATTTGTTACACTTGAAAATAACATTGTTAGAATGATTAAAAGTAGTTGTTCTACTTCACTTTATTATTTTTAAATTCTATATTTTCACACTTTTATTAAAGAAGATCTGGCCTTAATATATAAAAAAAGATTCATTAGCAAGCTAATTTACTCATTTTAAGGTAATCCATTTACACTGTTCCATTTTCAAAGTAGAAAATATTCTTTTAATTGCCATGCTTTTAATATTGCTACAAATCCTATATAAGGGATAAAGGCAATGCTTGACTACAGCAAGTTTTTCTGAGGGCATTTACAATCAAATTATGCAAAAGAATAGTATTAAAATATTATTTTAAGTACCTGGCCATATTTCTTAATTTGGTATGATCTGAATGAATTGCCACATTTTCTCAGCCTCTGTGTTATGAAAATCAAAATAATCTTTCTGAAAGGGCTTTGTGAAATCTAAAATTTTATATAAATATAATACTTCCTATACCGTGAGACAGCTGTAGAACAGCAGTTATGTTACTGTCTTAGAACATCAATTCACACATTTTATAACACACCTTGAAGCAATTGGAAATGCCTGAAATATGAGAGAAAACTAGAGAGAGTCTCTCAACTGAAGTGACAATAAGCCTTTGATCACCATTCTACAGATATCAACCTTTATGTCAGGTAACAGCTGGGAGCTTTTTCCTTATATTTATATATAAATTGAACAGTCAAAGTTGAACTTATGGAAGAAACTCACGTCTCTGGTTTCTCAGGAAGACCCAATACGCTATCATGTAGGAGAATAAACTGTATTAACTCATAGAAAAACTGTACTGAACATCTCATATCTTGAATTTATCATCTAAAGCCACTTAATTACCATGTAATATACAAATAACTCACTGCCTTAAGGAAGATGATGAAGTAAAGACAAAATTAAGGGACTATTCCTGGACTGTGATAACTAGGGATCTACATTAACTATTTTTGACTCATATCAAAGTACAATAGGAAAAAATATTTCCTTGATAAACAATGTTGAAGAAAAAGTTTCTTTACAAGAAAGAGCTTTTTAAGGTTTTATTTTTCAAAGCCAGCATTAGAAATCACCTGCTGAAAGAGTAAACATAAGCTGTGTGGAAATGCCCTAAGTAATCATAGCACATAGGGTTATACTTCAGTTTATAGCCATACAATGCAAATGGAGAAATGAGTAATATCATTCTATCCCTGTCAAAATAATTGAGATATAGTCTTGTTTATTTCTCATCCCAATCATTTCACTCCACTCTATCTTATTTGGAAAGATACTCAAGAAATTGTGTACATAAACTTTCAACCAAAACCGACTCTAGAAATATTTTTCACTCACATATAAATACATATTAAATATTACTTGCTTACAGCACTCATTCATGAATATAGAATACAGAAACATCAAGGGGAAATTTACAGATTATAAACTCTAAATTTGAGCAGTATACTTAAAAGATGTAGAGGAGTTTGTAAATACATGTTCACGATGAATCTACACAGGAAAAAGACAATCAAAATGTAAGAGTGAGAAGACTCCTTTATGACTAAAGAATTAAGGAATATTTCTTGGATATGGTAATTAACAAGTATTGAAGGACTGGTAGAGTTGGAAGAGAAAGTCATTACGAGAAAAGTTGTTGTTGTTAGGTGCCTTTGAGTGGGTATCCGACTCATAGCAAACCTCATAGGGTTTTCAATGGCTGATTGTTTCGGGATTGCCTTGGGAGTGGTTCAAGAAAGAATAGTGAGTAAATAAGAATACAGTGATGAGAACTGGCAAAGTAAACACTGGAATCACTAAAGGTATTGTCTACTCAAAAGCAGAACAGTGGCGAACTCAGAAAAAAGGCGTCCAAGGGTGAGTGCTTGACAGTTAACAGAGAACTTTGAAAACTTAGCTTTGAAAATTTCACTTGATAAATAACAATCATCTTGGACTCCACATCATGGAATGAATATCTCACAATCTGTGTAGGAAAAAGTCATTTTGTTGTAGTTTAGAGAAGGAGGATATTAGGACACTGAGCATAGAAGGACACTGGAGTTGTTGTTGTTAGGTGTCGTCGAGTCGGTATCCGACTCATAGTGACCCTCAGAGGGTTTTCAATGGCTGTTTCAGGATTGTGTTGGGAGTGGATTGCCAGGCCCTTCTCCCATTTTTGTGGTGCTGGGAATTGAACTCAGGACCTCAGAGACTGCAGCACAACGCTCTACCCACTGAGCTAAATCCCAGCCCCGGACACTGGAGTATAACACTTAAAATAAGTAAAAATCTGGATTGAGATTGTGGCTTTGAAAATGAAAGCACAGTTGCAATCATGGGAAAATAAAGAGAAACTGGTGAATTGTAAAGTGTAGAATATGAAAATGATAACTGATTTCCAAGTGACATACACACACACACACACACACACATATATATATATATATATGCAATTTTGGTCTTCTAATATTTTTATCAACCATAAATTTCTCACCTGGTAGTGTTAAATAGTCCAAATATCACAGGGTTCTTATGATCTCTGGTATGCAGCAAAAAAACATCCTCTGAAAAATTAAAGATCATTCCATCATTTAGTATTTTTAGCCTTCTTTGTATGCAAAGAAAATACATTTACATAAAATAGTTTAGAACTTGTTATAGATTTTAAGACATAAATTTCCATATACAAACAGACAACCATGACCATATCATAAGATTGTGGATCATTTCTCTGTTCTGCTGGCTTTGAGCTGAACCACCAGGAAGAAACCATGGGCACTGACTCTAAAGTCATGAGATGGGTCTCATGCAACTGCTCTGTCTCCACCAGGTGACCTGGCCAAAATGAAAAGAACAGAAACTCACCCTAGGTGGTAGAGGTGAAGGACAGTAAGAAACAAGTTTTCAGTGTGTGCTAGAGATGGTAAAAGTTACAGAGAAGCATACATATCAAAGAGTAAAATTTAATTCTCCCAATAATATTTACCTAATTCATCAAAGTATGTATCAATTCCATTTATTCCTGGTACTGAGCAAACTAGTCTTGCTTTTAGGAACGTACTCCATTTATTCACCAGTATTCTTTGCCCTCCCGCATCGTTCTGTGAAAAACAAAATGTAGGCAAATGGGCACCGAAAGGACTTTTACTGACAAGAGATTTAGTATTATTAAATGTGCAAGTGTAAAAAGTTTAGACTTTTGAAAATTTATGTAGAAAGATTTAGCATAATCCTCAAATAATGGTATAGATGCAGTTCCTTAGTCCCTCCTCCCCTCAGGCTTATACATTCTCCCTGGTATACTTTCACTCTGGTACATTAAATATAATTTCTAGGTACTAAACAATATTAATATATTAGTCTTTCCTAAATGAAGTAGTGACTTTTATGATAAAATAATTTTGATTATTATTTTGTTGATAAATAATCTCCCTATCTCAGGAAGCCTGCAACTGTACCATTGTGGTGTCTGATCCCACCAGATCTTGGAAGTTAAGCAGGGTTGGCCTGGTTAGTACGTGGATGGGAGACTGCCTGGGAACATCAGGTGCTGTAGGCTTGGGAAACGGACCTGGCAACCCACTCCCAAAACACAATCTGCTATTGAAAACCCTATGAATAGCAGAGAAGCAGTAACAATATTGTTTCGCCTGTTCTACTTAAGGTTGCTATGAGTTGGATACCGACTCCACGGCATCTAACAACAACAACAACATAATCTCAGGAATGTGGAAGGATCCATTCCTTTTTCTTCCTTTAGTAACGAAAGCTTGAAACACACACACACACACACACACACACACACACACACACAAACCCTCTCTATGTATACATACATATATACCACACACAATGTGTGTGTATGTATATGTGTATATATATATTTATTTATATATATAATGTACGTATATATTTTAAATTAACTCTTAAATATATCCCTAAATCCAAAAGTAACTTTATATTTGTAAATTCTTAGCATTCTTTCTATATATATTGCTACTTCAGTTGGTTTGAATGTTTCCAGTCTGTCTGAATACTCAACAAACAATGGACCTTTTTCTATAGAACCAACCAACTGAATTGTTCAAACACAAGTATATTATTTACACTGTGGACTAGACAAACAAACAAACAAAAAGGGTTTTTGTTAACTTCCTTGAAAAATGGAACTCAAACTTCTATGTAGAAAAAAATATTAATTATAGACTGCTTTCTTAGCATGGCATTGAAAATGAGGAAAATCATAAAATGCAAACCTTTTTAAAGATGGAACTTTCACTAGATAGGAAATTTTTATAGACATGAAATATAAAGATCAATTTCAGGAAGCGTATAGGATACTAGAAAATACTTAATGTTGAACTTACTGTAGCAAAGACCTGGCCGTAAATTATAAGATAAGCAGGCTTAATGGAAAGAACGAATGTCAACATGCTTACCACACAAAGTCGTCCCACTCGAGTGTAAATTGCATGGGCATTGCTTTCTGCTTCCAGGGCCTTCTCAGTAAAAAAGAAATATACTTTGTTGTCATCTCGGTCTTCATTGTCAGGAATCATATATGAATCTACAAATTTTGGTTCTATAGATGTAAACAATGGAAGAAAAATTGAAAAAGATATAACAAGTTATTCTAATAAATTATATGCCTGGGGCCGTACCACTGTGGTGTCTGATCCTGTCAGATCTCAGAAGCTAAGGAGGGTTGGATCTGGTTAATACTTGGGTGGGAGACTGCCTGGGAATACCTGGTACTGTAGGCCTTGGAGAAGGACCTAGTAACCCACTCTCAAAAAATAATCAGCCACTGAAAACCCTATGAATAGCAGAGAAGCACTGACAATAGTGTTTTACCTATTGTACATAGGGTTGCTATAAGTTGGACACCAACTCAATAGTACCTAACAATAACAACAATAAATTATATATCACCTGAAGGTATAACTGTGACTCTTATTATTTTATGAGGAAGTACATATTTTCCTTGACATTTTTTAGCCAAACATTAGAAAACAGATAACTACCTCGACTTTGTTTGCAAATCAATAAACATTTAAAATATTAATTTAAATAATTGGAAAACAAATCAGGGAAACAAAAAAAAAAATTTAAACTGTATATGCTGAAATTTAAAATGTATTCAGTGAAAGTACTGGTTGGAAGTACCATGACAATAATCCTCATAAATTTCCTCTCAATGTATATAAAAAGTGAATGCAAATATAAGCACCATATTAAAATAAAAAAGTCTAAGCAGGACATCATGGCAGACACTATAATCCCAGTGACTTGAGAGGCTGAAGCAGGATAACAGGCTTGAGGTGAGTTACCTTATGCAACTAAGGGAGTCTCTGTCTCAAATATGAAATTAAAAAAGTGTCTGGGACGTAGCTTAGTGGTAGAGCACTTGCACAAGGTCTTGAGTTTAACCTTTTGTACTGTAAAAATGGCTTAATAAATAAAACAGTCTATCATTACTTATTTTTTAACAAATAAATCTACCAGTAATTTCATGGAAGATCATTTTAGTTTTAACATAGGAAATTTAAGTTTTGTGTCTATAGTCTAAGGGATTTGAGTAAATGATTGTTGAGTGGCATAGTATGTAAAACATTTTAATGATAATGTGCTACTTGTAATGACTATGCATTTTGAAGCTTAATAAAAATGCTTAATAAAAATGAACTTGCTCACCATAAAATGATATTCTAATACCTAGATATACCAGTATAACAACATATAAAAATCATTCCTTATAAAGAATTCTATGTCAGTGAATGGCTAGCGACCTTCTGGGAGTTTTGCTTGTCTCTTAAAGTACAATGTGATTCAAGCAGAGCAAAGCTATTGATTCATTTAAAATGGTATCAGTTGATAAAAGTAGATAAAACTTATTTGATGGTAGATTTTTCACTTCATATACTTGATTTGTTTCTTTCACTTAAATCTTGATATGTAAGCATAGCTATGAAGGTAAATAGGTTTTATAATTAAGCCAAGCCATTCTGATATAAAGTGATAGACACATATCATTTAGGCATATATCATACATACTTTAAATTCAGGGATATTGCCAGTAAAAATTCCTGAAATTTGTAAAAAGTATGCTATATTTATATTGTTATTATCAAATCGCAAAGTTAGCATGAATTCTGGCTTGTTTTCAATTCTGATTTCCCAATGTACTCTTCCCTTTTCAATCATACCTTTCAACAGGCGCTCATCGTCATGCTCAGTGCGAATGTGGGCCAGTCGCCCCATGCTCCTGAAGATTGCAGCATCTCTGCCCCAGTAGTCACTATAGAGTCCAGTAAACAGTTCACTACCTACATGGGTACATCAGTTAAAAACAAGTCAGTATTTATTTCTAGATCTGAAGACAAACTATAAAACACAATTACATTAAGCACATTGAGTTTTGATACATATTCCATCTTGGTGTTATTAAGGGCATGGATAGTACAGTCATACTGCTAAGGCTTCAAGCCTGACTCTGCCACTGACAAGCTGTGCAAACAAAGTTGGGCAAGTTGCTTTACCTTTCTCTGCCTCCTGTTCTTCTTTTATGAATAGGAAGAAAGAGCTGTTAAGAGTAAATCACTTGGAAAGGAAGTTGGCAAATACTAAGACCTCAATTTTAGCCAAATAACCTTGGTTTATCTTATTTTGCTAAATATCTTTTAACCTTCAAATCATCAGGCCTTATTATCATTATTGCAGATACTATGCGTGAGTTGGATAACTCAAATCCTTCTTATAATAAGAAATTGCTGTCATTAGCATGATTTTAGTGTGGAAAGTACAAAGTCTGGTAAAGCTGTGTCTAACTCAGTCAGCTTTCATGTGCTTTACAAGTTTATGGCAGAATCAGACAGGAAGGATATAAAAGGAGCTCAGGATTTAATCACACAGTCAACAGGATGACTGAATGTTAGCTACAAGTGGTAGAAGTCATAAATTTAAAATCAAATCAAAGAATTGTCTAACTATATGCAGCATCTCAAGAAATGACAATGTGTCTTTGGAACCAGAAATAAAGACATTAAAAGTTGCTCAAGAGAACAGAAATATAATCTCTTTTTAAACAAAAAGATAATATAAGGACATAACATGAACCCAGAAAGATAAGCATCTCACAACCACAGGAATTTGGAATCCTCTTTTTTCAACATGACTATAGAATATAATTGGGAGAAGGGCCTGGCAATCCACTCCCAAGGCAATCCCGAAGCACTCAGCCATTGAAAACCCTTTGAGGGTCACTATGAGTCGGATACCGACTCGACGGCACCTAACAACAACAACATAGAATATGTTGTTCAGTGTGTCCATCAGTGGTACCAGGAGGATTACCCTGGGCATACTCACCCTAAATTCCCCATCCCAGGCAAATTTCTTTGGCCAAGAGTAAATGATAATAGCAGATTAATGGAAACAGAAATGTTAATTGAGAGTGGTAAAACAATTTCCTTAATGAGTGTCACAGAATTCTGATCTGGTTTAAAAATCAGTGTAGAGATGGTGGTTGTACAACACAACAATTAATGCCTTTCTGAATCCTTTTTGGAACATGAACCTATGTGCACACAGGATATTTAAAGTCTGTTGAAGTTTAAGAGAAGACAAATTGTGTTTCCAGTTTAACATAGCTCACTATATAATCAATTTGAGAACTAGAATTATTAACATTATAGATATAAAAATCTGACCAAATATAGACACAGAATTTAGGAGAACTTGAGATTCTTACTAATCAAATTTAATTTATTAGATTTTAAGAAATTGCTTCAAAATGAATAAATTTTCTCTAAAGTAAGGCCTTTAAAACTTTTAAAAAATTGAAAAGATTAAACATATTTGTACGATTTAAAGTTCAAGAAAGTAATCAACTGAGTTATGTAAAAGGCAATTTGTAAGAAAATTTATTTTTCATTTCAGTTAATTACTAACTTTTTAAAAAGCGGTGATGATGGCTTTTGTTATACCACATTTAAAAACAGATTGGTGAGATATAAACTGAATTCAAAAGCTTAAAGAAAAATAAGTTTTTAGAAGTATTACTGTACTAAGCTATTTTCATTTTAAAAAGACAAAGCAGTTCTAAATAAAAATTCTTTTCTGTTCACAAAATCCACTATGGATGCTTAGGAACTATATAGTCTACACATAAATGAAATCTTTTTCTCACAAAGAAATTCACTATTAACCTATATTTTTGTGAGAGAAAAACAGAGGCAAAAGCAAAAGTGATAGAATGTCCATGATTAGTGAATCATGGCAAACGGTACTCAGGTATTCATTTAACTCCTCTTTCATTTTTGCCTTTGTCTTTCAAAGTTTTCAAGAAAACAGGCTTAAAGAGATATAAATTTGTTGCATTCACCCCATATATCAACAAAAGTTGAGTGAGAGGTGTGATAATAAGAAAAGTACAAAATGAAAAATAAAGATTAAAGAACGTGGACTTAGAAAAAATCTAATTTGGCAGAGAATTACATTGGAACTCTTTAAGCATATGTTTTTTGTAATAGAAGATACCACATAATGTATATCAAAGTCAATGCTATCTTCATCAGAAATTTTATAACAATAGATGGAGAAAGATCATTTCAGATAAAATGAATTCAATGGTTAGGAATGTTTCCTGGGATTTAGTCTGCACCAATTGAACACTAATAAAAGAGAGTTAGGCTGAATTAATTAAAAGTATTTGGGAATCATCTCCTCTGTGGCATAAACAACCAAGTTGGCCAATAAAACAAATTAATTGACTACTAAAAGGCCAGTATAGATTTTTATAAAATATTTTTGTTTTTATTTATTACAGTTGAATTATATTTCCCATATGAAATGGGCTGGGATTTAGCTCAGTTGGTAGAGCGCTGCACTGTAGTCTCTGAGGTCCCGAGTTCAATTCCCAGCACCGCAAAAATGGGAGAAGGACCTGGCAATCCACTTCCAAGGCAATCCCGAAACAGTCAGCCATTGGAAACCCTATGAGAGTCGCTATGGGTCAGATACCGACTCGACGGCACCTAACAACAACAACAACAACAACATATGAAATATGAAGTCCATTTCATAAAATTATTTTAACATAATTTATTTTTCTAGTATGGGCTGGGGTGAATGTTTAAGGAATAATTTATATGAGATTTCTTGAAAATCATGAGTCTTTTCTAATTCTTAGGTTTTAAATTCTTAAAACCTTAAATTCTTTGGTTCAATTCCTTAAAGAATTTTAGAACTCTTACAATTATGGAAATAAAATCATTGTGCTACTACATATCAATTTTATTGTCTTTATCCCAATTAAGATCTTGGCCTCAAATTTATACTTGTTTTATCAATGCTGTAAAATTAATGAACAAGTACTATTTTAAGCCACTAGATGGCAACCTTATGCTACCAAATAATAATATATCCAGGCAGATTAACTGCACAAAAGATGATATATTTTCAGTTTCGTTAAATTTCCCTTTGTGTGCTCAGATAAAATAAAATGGTTTGTGAATAATTCAAGTAACACCATATACACTATATGATTTAAACTTCAAAGAAGCTAGGTAGTTACTAATAACTATAAACTATATACTGTTGTTTGGTGCTCTCCAGTCAGGTCCAACTAATATGGATCCTCATTGAGTTTTTGATGGCTGATTTTTTCAGGATTGTTCTGGGAGTAGGTTTCCAGGTCCTTCTTCTGTTTTTGTGGTGCTAGGGATCAAACCCATGGCCTCAGAGTCTGTGGAGCGGCACCCCACCAACTGATCTAAATCCCAGCCCTACTGGACCAAATGTGTGAACATGTTAGCTTTTCCTCAGAAGAGAAAGATACTTCTTTCAAATTTTATTATCAATGTGAAAAAAATGTATTATAATAGTTAATCACTATGCTTGGTGAAATACTTTCCTAAGAAAAATAGAAAAAAGAATACATTAATGAAAAATGATAAATTATAACTAAGCTTTATGTATGAATAGCACCTAATAGTAATTAAATGAGTGAAAATACTCAGTATCATTATAATAATTGATAATATTTATAAAATACATAGTTTCTAATGTAAAAATTTAAAATTTTAACTTTGGTGTCAGAAAACATTTGTAAATCAAGATTTTGATTCTATGCAGTGCAAAAAGAACACCTATAACATATTCTCATAAATTGAATAAGAATAGTTTCATATCAGGAGTAAAATATATTTTATGGTTTCAATGAGAAGAACAGACCTACCCAAGGATTTAGTTTTTTATGTCTGTGATGACATAATATTCAATAAATGCATTATCTTAGCCATAGATTTAACTGGTATCTAATCTATTTTGATATTTGGAATATAAGCAACTTGATGTAGCCAGTCATGGTGGCTCAGGCATGTAATCCCAGGGACTCAGAAAGCAGAGGCAGGAGGATCCCAAGTACAAGGCCAGAGGCAGCCTGTGTAAATTAGTGAGAGCCTATCTCAAGATAAAAATTAACAAACAGGCTGGGGGTGCAACTCAACGGTAAGGTGCTTGCAAAGAATGCCTGAGGCCCTGGGTTTAGCCTGCCAGTACTGCAAAAACAAAACAAAACAAAAAATTGATTTTTATGGCATATATTTTTCATTTTCATAGTACTGGCTTCTGATGGTAATTGATGTTATGTTAATTTTAGGTGGACAAGTGTGACTACAGTTAAAAAATAAAATAAACATTTGCAGGGAATGTTGACAGGTGAATATAACTTATCATTGTCATATTTAATAATCGCTGTATATGGGTAAAAGAAGAGGGGGCATATTTGTGCATTGGAAATCAAACTGAAATCTAAGCTCAAAATCTGCCATTTGCCATGACAAAACTGTTCAATATTTCAAAAGTATTGGTTATCTGTAGAAGCAGAGAGAACTACCCGTGATTTCTTCAGCATGTTAAGCTTTTATCTAGAATTTTGTACCCCCCTTCTCATCTTACTCCGACTTACCTGGTTCTCACCCACTTAAACCAGGCAGTCTTTCTTGACCAAAAATTTTGTTAGCTTGCTTGTTCCTCGTCCACCATAGGCGCCATGCCTATTTCTAGCATTCTGATCATCCTACTATATTTTAATTCACTCCTCATGTGCTTGACATTATGCCTTACTCGTGTCTCGGATACAGAAGATGCTCAATAAACATTTCTGAATCAATGGATGGCTTAATGAACTAATAATCAAATACATGTAAAGCTTCTTCCAGGTTGAAAAAAAAATGCTAGGAAATGTAATAAGAATCACTCTGGATAAAATTATGATTTTTTTCAGAACTTTTTCAGGGAGAAAATATCAAAAGAAAGAAAAATTATTAGGTATTTATATGACTAACAGAGTTATTTGAATTTTTCTTCATAGGGAATTGTATTACTTAATCATTCTAAATGATTCTATATTTTTCT